>JXSR01S007241.1:7762-22940 GCA_000969725.1 Ophiothrix spiculata | reverse complement strand
TAAATCATCCTTGGATGTTCTAGAATCCATGATCATAATGATCCTTATAACAAAATCATAACCAAATATACGTCGGAGATTGCTTTCTCATACTATTTTTGCATGTTAAAATTAATTGACCAGAGGCACAAACTTACACAGGAATATTCCCACAGCACGCATATAGATAGTTACCGTAATGGTCCACTTACGGACAGATATTAGCTTCTTTGCACCCGACATGTCAGGTTACCACACAGTACAACTAATAGCATCTCTATTCTGCACGCTATTGGAATTTTACTGTGTACTTCAGGCAGACATCCCATTACCACCGAGAATGAAAATGGTACCTAGAATGCAGCATTTAAGGTTAGACTAATACAATTAAAGAAACTTATGGTAGATAAAGGTAACAGAAAATCATGACCGAGGCATAATGGTAAATGATTATGACCGAGGCATAATGGAAAACGATCCCGTGCACAAGGTGCCTTGGAATCATGGAGTTTCGTTTGAAGCATCTTACATTTACATAGTTAACATATAATACATGTTGCTATACATCTCTATACACATCTTTTTTCTCATACACAAGATTTTTCATGAAAGATTTTTCTTTAAAATGGGGAAAGCATGGCAAAATAGATATAGTTATATACTGGTACTTTTTTTTTTACTGATTTTAAAAAATAAACAATAAAATAGAAAATATAATGTGATTGGTTATATGTGGTATGATTTTATGACAAAAATAACAAGATTTTGTTTATTTATTTAAGTATTGGCAAAAAAATTAAACCTAACATTTTATTACACATTTACAATACATTTCCATTACCCCATACCCTTAGTTAAGCTGACCACTGTTCATCGTGTACACTAATGATTAAAAATCAATGAGTAATGTTATTGGGGAAAATAATACTATTAAATTATTGAATGAGATTAAACACATACTCTTTATGCCAAACATCGACTTTACAACTGTCAAAGCTAAATTTTTACTTCTCAATCTTAACATTGCAGCAAAAATGAACCATTTTGCATGACAAATAAAAATGCTACCTTGCAAGAATAATACTACGTAATCATATATCAAAATCAAAACTTTATACGCAATCTGACATTCGCATACAGCCCCATCGTTACATCAGCGATTCAAGTATCTTGGCTTATCGTCGCAATGGTGTTGGTAGTATACATATTTTATTCAAATCATAAATCGGAATCAAAACAATGATATTTAGTGAAGCCTTGGATGGATAATGACTTTAAAAAGCATGCAATTTAGGTCAAAAAATGATGTTTGTTTGTCCTCAACTTGACCAAACGTCCAAATTTGTCCTGACCATGTGCTTTATTAAAGAAGCTTGGTCTGATTTTTCAAAATTTAGTTTTCAATGAAAAGGTGACCACTTAAGATGTCTTAATTTCAAATTTCAGCTGAATCGGTCAAACTGTTTTGATTTTATCGGCAATTTTGTATTTCAGAGCCGCCTATACATTACTGTATGTAATTAACTGTGGTTACCATAATAAGACACGTTTTCATATATATCTCCAAAACGGAACATAACTAAGCTGTTAAATTTCACATGGCGTGAGTAAAATATGAGCAAATTTTGATACCAAAATCTCAAAAGTTTTTAGTCAATCGGACCATGCTCCTTTAAAAGTTTTTTTACAACTCTTATTTGAGGATTTTTTATAGAGAGAGATACAAATATTTAGTGAGGAAGTCTTCATTGACATGCACTGTATTTACCGCTATAGAAGACCTTTTAAGAATCATCAGTATATTGGTCTTGTAAGGCCCAAGCAAAGAAAAATCTTTGGTGACCGCACATACTTGAATATCTAGGTTGATCAGTTTATTTCTATTTCAATTTTTCCATTGAGTTTCAAGTTCTATATTTTAAAATAAGCCTACCCTTGCATTGCCTTTCAGGAGCCTTCATGGACAAACAAACAATATTTTGGCCTAAAATGTATACAAAATTTCTCAGACAATCAACACAATGATACACCCTGATACAAAAATATATAGCAAAATATACACACTGTAGAGAATAGACAGATGGGAAGGAAGGAAGAGAGTCACACACTCCCTGCTGCATATCTACGCTCATCAGTTCCCTTCTCTATCATCAAAAGGCCCAAGCGAAGAAAAATCTTTGATGACCACCACAACTTGAGCAAATCTAGAATGATTAAATTTTCTCATCCATCATCAAAAGGCCCAAGCAAAGAAATATCTTTGATGACCCCACATACTTGAGCAACTAGGCTGAGAAGTTTTCTCCTCCAATCATCAAAAGGCCCAAGCAAAGAAAAATATTTGGTGACCCCCACATGAGCAAATCTAGAATGATTAGTTTTCTTATCCATCATCAAAAGGCCCAAGCAAAGCAAAATCTTTGGTAGGCTGGTCAGTCTTCCCCTGCCATCAAAAGGCCCAAGCAAAGCAAAATCTTTGGTGACCCCCCACATACTTGAGCAAATCTAGAATGATTAGTTTTCTTATCCATTATCAAAAGGCCCAAGCAAAGAAAAATCTTTGGTGACCCCAACATACTTGAGTAAATCTAGAATGATTAGTTTTCTTATCCATCATCAAAAGGCCCAAGCAAAGCAAAATCTTTGGTAGGCTGGTCAGTCTTCCCCTGCCATCAAAAGGCCCAAGCAAAGAAATATCTTTGGTGACCCCACATACCTGAGCATCTAGGTTGATCAGTTTTCTCCGCCCGAAATTAAAAGGCCCCAACAAAAAAAACCCCTTTGGTGACCGCACATACATGAGCATCTAGGTTGAACAGTTTTCTCCTCCAGTCATCAAACGGCCCAAGCAAAGACAAATCTTTGGCGACTTCACATACTAAAGCAAATCTAGTAAGAACTCTTTCCTCTGTCATCAAAGATTCATGCTACATAGAATATTTACAGTCCATGTAATAAAGAATCGCCACTTGTCTGCTCAGTGGCCAAATGATGTGTGATTCAAGCCCATGCCTGTTCATGCCATATTTGCACATAACCACTGCATTAGAGCAGCATCTATAGACAATGGAACTCAGTATAAAGTCTAATGGTGGTTTAGATTTCATGCCCTCTGGGCTCTGTGCTTGGGAGAAGAGGCCTAGTAAAAATTGTCACTACACCTTAGTGCTGCAATACCCAATGCAAACTGGCTACAACAAAGGGACATGGTGCAATTCAACAAGTATTCCTTGTAGGGGCACCAAAGCTATTCAGTACTCCAGAATACTTCATAATTAAACCAGCTCTGGCGTATCAATGCCAAATGTAAAGGGCATCAAGCCCTGGGTTAATTTTGAGCCCTGGTTTGCAGACAACAAGGCCTGGAAAAACTGGGTTACTCGGCCACCTGGCGGCTGGGAAATTCAGGAAGCTCGTGGGAAATTTGTCAGCTTTGCAGCTGTTTAATGCCGAAATCTCAATTAATGGTTACCGGGAAATTTACATTTTTTCCAGGCCTGCCTGCAAACAACTATGTGAAAGAATGTAAACAGTAAAACATATACAAGACATATAAAGTCAACAAAAATGGGAAGGGGCGATCCAAAAATTAATCATTTTAATGCTTTGCCATTTCTCACTCCAATGAAAATTGTCTGCTCTTACAAGAGCAATGGTAACCAAATCAAGGTTTAATATTATCCAACCTGAACATATATATATGCCACCATGAAGTACAAACGAAAACTAATTGTGCATCTGCCCTGTTTCATCAGCGCGTCAAGCGTTCTCGCTTATTCTCGCGCACACTTTATGAACTTGACATTTTGCATTATGCGCATAATTAACTTCGTAATTTGATTTGTACTTCAAACCGACGGACTATACATAACTTACGGCAGTGAAGCATGTCAATCAATAGGCACCTTATTCATAAAGATTCGCAACCACGTAACTATCAAACAGTAGCACAGCTTGTAAAGAACCTCGTCAAATGCAACAACCTCTTCTCATTCATACGAGGGAAAAAAATCATAATTGCACGATACATGAACAATGAGCCAACCCTTCTAAACAATCCTCTGAGTTGTGGACACCTGTGAAATGTCTTGTAGATTCCACCGCCATATGGGTTCTCTAGATTATTTCATTGAAAGTAGATATATACCACAAATTTGAGGATTTTTCATATTGATTGGCACATTTGAGCTGCTCCATTTGGAATTCATATGGATTCAGTTTAAGGTGTTGGTTCAGTAATATACATGAAAAAATAAACATTGCTGACCACAGAAACATAGACAGTAAGCTTATAATAGACAGCCTATGTGATCTTAGATGTACTCATCTTTTACACAAAAAATGCTGTTCATAGGATAACATATTGCAACCATATTTGTGGGTCAGGAATATGCCAAGAATCCATTGAATTGTCAAAATCGCTCCTTAAAAAAGAGAAATCAATTAAAGATTTTCTCAAATATTTCCATAACATAGAGTATCTAAAGATTCTGGCGGAGTTCTTTTGCAAAAATCAAACGGCATTCAGACACCTCTTGACCCTAAATTTCATCAAGTATTTGATCTTTTTCACCTGTAATTATGTTCAAGGAATATATGAAAAAGGGAACCTGTCCTTGCCACAACCAATTCATGGAGCAGAATCGTTGTTCCTCAGGATTTTGCATAAATCTTGACTTGATCAGGCATGAGAATGCAATTGCTTTAAAAATATCTGAAAACGTGAGTAAAAATTTGGCAAACATTACCAACAATGGCGTATGAAGTTGAGGGAATTCGATATCAAAATGTCCGAATTCAGATTTTTCATCTGAAAATTCTTGTGCCTGCTTAATACAGACCAGGTGTGCACGTTACTTCATGTACAAACCGTGTCTGCATTTCCAGTAATGTCTTTTACAGTTTACTCTTGATTGGGTACACAGATTTTCCAACAACTTTGTTCCAAAAAGTCCCATATGTGGCACGCGCATTCGTAGGAAAATGCAGGAGGTACAGTTCCCTTTTTAAATTCCTTGGATTATGTTCCTTATCATAGCAAGTACTCAAAATTTTGAGTAAAAATGAAGAGTATAAAAACAAGAAACAAAATGGAAACCAACTGTTAAAAAGTGTTAAGATGTCTCGTGTGCTATTTTCAGTTTTTTTCAACAACTGCATCATTGGTATATCAAAAATCAACGTACACCAATTTTTTCCCTTTTCTCTTCTTTTCTTTTTTACACTATACAATTTATATACAATGAAAAGGTTGGTGAATAATATCTCAACCTAGCTTTGTTTGGTATCTGAACACATAAAAAACAATTTTCGTGTTGAATTTTTTTTTGACAACACAAATGAAAGGGTAAATTTGATCGCACATAACATCTTACACATGTTTTGTTCAGTTGTTCCATGTATACAATAGAAATAACAGTAATCATGTAAACCATCAAAAAGGTTTCAAAGAACTCTTTCATACAATACTGTAGCTTTGACCAATTAAACAGTGATTTAAGTCAGGTCGGCTAAATTAATTATTTAAACCATGTGATAATGTGTCTCACTCAAAGACCAGATACACATAGAGCACAGATCCTGCTGAGTGAGAGAATAATACTGCATTTCCCTTGTTTTTAAAACTGGGCTCTATTTCATAAAGATTTAAGAATATTCCGAAGTTGGTCTGCAGAACAATAATCATTCCTAAATCCACAAAAATTTAGACTTTGAGAACAATGAGATCCGTTTCCTAAAGCAACGTTGAATGATAAATGTTAAATTATTATCAGTTGATGTAATTCCCATTCCAAACTTGTTAAGAAAATTAAAACAGAAGTTCCTATTTTTAAAAAAAAATGTTCGTAATTTTAGATCTGATCTAAATTTGACTATGATAGGTCAAAGGTCAATTACCCACAACATCATCTACATAGGATAAAAGTCAGAAATGTTTAAATCATTCAAATCAGGGCTAGAAATTCAGCGAGAATCCGTGAACCCATTCTCGCATAGATTCTCCCCTTGAGGATTTTGCAAGAATCCAAATAGATTCTAGTAAAGTGAGACGAACACATTGGGTATGGATACAAAGATGGGTACAAAGAATCCAAAGATTCTCCCCCAGTAGATTTTTCGAAAATCCAATAAGATTCTTGCAGCAGTGAACAAATTTCTAGCACTGCAAATAAATTAGGCTTAAATTGGGAAATTTGATAACCTTCAAGTTGAACATGTTAAAAATGTTCTTGTTGTGAAGTTACTTTTGGAAATTCTAAATAGCTTTATGAAATAGAGCCCTGGTCTAGAAGGTCTACCATAGTAACTTTTACAATCATTAGCGATGACATCTAGACGACATCAGAATAGTTGTTTGCCTTCAAACTGGCCAGATCATTTTTAGATTTCTGGGCAGTCTAGCAGTTCCAGCCTTTGTATGATTTTAATATTTTCATATCACTAAGTGAATTTATGAACATATTTGGAAAATACAGTGACCTAATATATTTTGCATCATACCACTGAGTGTGTAGACACATCGTCATGTGAGTGCAAGAAAGTCATATCTGCAATGGCTGCCCTAGGTTATTTTTATTTAATACTTTGACACAAGAATGTGAAAAATCCATCAAAAATTCCCCGTCTTATGTCAGTGGTTCTTGAAATGGTTCTTCAGGTGACCGTCACTTCTTCAGGTGACCGTCACCTGAAGAACCATTTCAAGAATCATTGACCCAAGACTGTAGATTACACAGTGTGCAATCCAAATTTATGACAAATGGCAGCTATTGCAGTTACGACTTTCTTGCACTCACACAACAACATCAGGTGCTTGAGTGCATCGGAACAAACATTTCAGAATAGCACAATCAACTAATGATCGCACACAATATAAAGGCAACCTATATACCCATTATGTTTTTTATTTCTAAATCTATCAAGTTTCCAAACAAAAACCTTGATAATTATCATACATCAGCAATGTAAACCTAAAAGTTGTTTTTAAAATATTTAATTATCCTGAGACAAAATAATCCAATTACGGGATGTTACTAGATATAAATTATGTTACCCACACATTGATCAGTTCAGAGTTGGATTGGATCAAAGCTTCACACATTGGCTTATTGATGTTGGATTAAATTCGTTAACACTTTTTCTCAAGTCCTGAGCGTAGACGCAAACACAAACACCTTGAAAATGAATGGCCGTGTCAGATACCACTGATATAAAAGGTAGCGCTAAAAGGGTTCTTGCACTTTTCACCTACAAGTTTTAGTGCAATTTTTCCAAATTTGAGTGCGGTTCAGAGAGCCCTGATTTTAGGGGCCATTTTAATCCTCAATTTTGTGTGTACACATTAAGTTTCAGCGTAATCTTTTTGCATTTTCAAGAGGTTCAGGGGGTTGAAACCTTGTTTAACCCCCGCTGTGCAATCACTTCAGACACAAGTTCACAAATTAAAACAAACAATAGTTTGCTTTTAACTGATCAGAATTTTGTAGATACGGTCATACTAAAGTAGGACCCTGCAAGCTACATTCACACCATTTGTCTTGCCTCTTATGACATTACTTCCCCTAAAACACTTATTTCAAATGTTGAAAATCATAAATACGCATACAAGCAAGCACCATGATTATAATACAGTGTCCATAATCACTCTTATTTTCTGTGGATACAGTACTCTTGTTTTCTGTGGATGCAGAACTCGATTGGTACCAACTCCCCAATTGTTACACACCTTGTGTACACAGTACACTACAGTGGAACCTCGTTAACACAAATACACTGGGGGCCAAAGAGTTTAGTTTGGGTTATCAGGATTTTGTGTTATCCAACTGATTTCACAAAGGAAATCAATACTTGGGACCAACAAACATTTTGTGTTATCAGGGTTTTTGTGTTAACGAGGTTCCACTGTATATATATCAACCAAGGCAACCTAACATTCAGGGCACAAAACATGTATTTTCATCTCTACGATGATTCACCCTTCAAAACAAAGTCTTAAATCATCTATTTTCAAGTCAAAATCTTTGTATATTCACAGTTATCAAATTTATATATATAAAAGTATCCCAATCAGATTCGCTAGCCTTTGGCTATTTAAAGTATGTCAATATACGTACATTTTATACAGGGCATGATTATACATACCATTTTTAGTCCAATATAATGTTAGCAAACTCGTCAATGGATAACAAATCAGTATATTTAATTATGAGTTGGAAGCCTATGGATTGAATATTATGAACCACTAACAAAACACTGGAATACAATTATTGAGTCAATTAAGTATTCAACGAGTTGGTCGATCAACAATCAAAAATGAAAACTTGTTGAATTTTACCAAATCAATTTTACAATTTCCCTTAAAAATCTTGCATACAGAGTTGTTGCCAGAAGTTTTTATTTTATTAAAGATCCTAAATCTCAATCAACAGTAACATTAATTTTCCAGTGTAGTATAATTTAAAGAATCACTCGCTAAATTAGCCCACAATGTTGATGCAATTTATTGCGAATTTGAAACTGTACGTACAATGTATGTGGATATGATCAAAAATCTTTGTACATGTAATACATGTCAATATATCATGATTCTCAGGTTGTGTGTGTGTTTTTTTTCCCAAAAAGAATTTCCAGCTGCAGGGTCAGAAAATTCTGAAAAGACACGAGAATTCATATCTCACAAAGGAATTTGAGAATCCCCAGATTCTCTTGCATTTGATCTAATGTACACTTTGAAAATTTTTAGAATCTACATGGATTCTCCTAAGATTAGAAGAATGAGAATGGACTATCTGAGAATCGATTCTTGGATTCTCCTCGAATTTCTGACCCTGCATGGTGTTCAGAACACCAATTTATGGCAAATAATACAAAGAATTATCCCAAGGATAACTGTACATTTTTTTTGTATAAATTATTGTGAGTACAATTTTTTTCAGAAAGCTACCAGAGTCCATTTGAATTCTGCATGAATGGACTTTCCCACTCTTGTCAAAATTCTAGATTTGTAATCGTAAAGTAGATTTGTCCCACTCTTTGTACAAACTCATGGGCTTTCCTTGTTCAGGTTTTCTTTTATATTTTGTACAGCAGATGTAGTTTTCTTTACTGTTTCTCACAAGGAGCAGTATTACCTCAATTAACAAATATCTTTAAAAAAGTGTAAATATATCGCAAAATCAAGATACAAATCGAGGGTAATCAATTAAGTTTAAATCATTATTACTCTCGCGGTCACAATACCTGGCACTTATGAATGAAAACTAAACTCTTTCATTTGAGGATTACATAAATATGACCACCAAAAAATCTTCAACCTTCAGGGCAAAAGACTTATAAGTCCCACAACAAACCACATGACAGATCATGTGATTTGAATAGATCTTACTATCACACATGTGCCCAGCACACGTTAAAGGTATGTTGAATACATTTTCAACATTCAATGCAGATAGCAAAACAAAAACTGTTGGTAAACATCCTGAAGTCACTTTGGACATGTACCACACAATCGAATATGTATGGAAAAAAAAATATGCACCTTCTGATCTTAAATTTTACCCTTTATGATATCTTTGAAACATAATTTTTTTTTTTGTAGCTCCTGCACACAGTTGCAAGTGAAACAAAAATATTTTTAAATAGTACTTATAGCTCAATTTCCTTTAGCCTGAAGTTAAAAATTCTGATGTTTTTTTTATTGGTGAAGTAAATCACCCATTTCCGGTAAAGCAACATACTGGTACCGTAATGTCCTGATTATAAGCCGCATGGAATATACGCCGCACTCCCAATACTTATTTTCTTTTGCCACACATGCGGACTTGTCCAAATGATCAAAAGGTAAAACATAAAGATCTCTGCACGTAAACCCCCAAGTAATAAGCACATTTTTCAGTAAAAAATACAAAATAATAATCACAGTCATTGTCATACATGTCTCCATGATCATGGTCAGCGTGTCACCTGTCTATCATACACACTAGGAGCACCCTAAGTCAACTAAGATGAATTAGGCCAAGAAAAAAACCGTTGTGTTGCCCTGAAGTGGAATTTCTGACAAAATGAGTCGGTCGGTCGGAAAATAATTTTTTTAAAAAGCACCTAAATTACGAAATTTGGGTGCATTTTCCACTATTTTCAAAATATTTTCTCAAAAAACACCCAATCTGAGCAAAATTGGGTGCTTTCCCGACCCTATTTTTTTTTTTTAAAGTTTTGAATGGGGTCGGTCACTGAGGGCAACACAATTTTATTTTTGCCTTATGATACACGTCTAATCTACAGATACTTGGTATGCATTCTTCAAATATTTACTCTGGAGATTAGGTCGGCCAGTGCTAAAATGCCATGACTTGTAGTGCTCAAGTTTTCTTGTAACACAGCATGCACTGATCGTCTACCCAAAACAAATACAATGGAAATCATGCATAAAATACAACCCCCTTTTTGTCAACTTTGTTAAAAACAGAGAAATCGTCTAAATTCCATCTAAGATGATCGCCCCTGTCAAATAAATGAGTCGGCTAAAGTCAACTAATAACGGTGCTCCTTGCATAGGCTAGGCTGCATAAATACAGGTCAAATATTTTTTTTTTTGTTATTGCACAATTTTATAAAAATAGATGTATATACAAGTATAGCGTTCCAATTTTTCTTCTCTTCTTTTTCTCGTGTTGTTTTCTTATTTTTACTTTTTTTTTTGTCGTTGATGAGTATGATTTTTAAAAATACACTGTAAAATTGTACCTAAAATTTTGTTTGCACAAATTTTTAAGTGAAAAATTCAGGCCTCTTAAAAAATACAATGAAAAAATACTAAATAACATAGTAAAAATAAAATCATATGGTTTTATAATTACAACTGATTCAGACTTTTGAATCACACATTAAAACAATGAATAGCAATAATACACTTGTCTGTCTGTTCCGGTTCCTGTCCGTTCTGCAGACGCACACACACGTGATCCATGATGGGTCGGTGAAAAAAGAAAAATAAAACAAAAAGAGGCCTGAAAAACAGAACTGCAGAACTATACATGTTCATCATTTGATTCCAGTTTTTTGTCACAGAATGAGTTCTACCTGGTAGAGTTGTTACCATTGTTGTCGCGTTGCTTTTGTTTCCTCTTATTGAAGCGTTTGCCGTTGCTTCCGCCGTTGTTATTATTCCCTGCACTCGGTGAGTTTTGGTTATTGTTATTTGTACTGTTGCTATTACTTACGTTACTGGCACCATTGCGAAATTTGCCGTTTCCCGGTTGCTGTGGTTGCTGATACTGTGCGCTGCGACTGCGATATGTTCTTGACGTGACAGTCTGCGACTGAGCCATAAAAGTCTTGTGCGCTGACGGTGGCGACGATTTATTATTATGCGGTGACGCCGCGCTGGCCCAACTCCTTTGCCGCGTAACTGGACTTGACGCCGGCGACTTGGCAATGTCTTCTTTGGCATTTGATTTACTGTCTGTTTGGGTTTGTTCACCGGACGATACAATTTGTGGAGCGACGTCAGATTTCATCACAGAGTGTGCAGTCTTCTTTGGAGTATCGCTGCTCCCTTTTGAAACGGGTGCAGCTGTGCTTTCAGTGTTTGATGAGTTGGGGCAATTATTGTTATTAGTACTAGCTGGTTTCGTTGATGTTGGCTCGCAACATTCTTTGTTGCACTCCTTTGATGAACAAGATGTATGCGATGACAGGTCAGATTCCTGGCAAGAAAGAAAAACATATGATTAGTTAACAAATAAAATGCAAGATAACTTGTCTATAGTATTATATTAATCTTACAGTAAATATGAATATTTTTGCACATTGCTAAATTTGAATCACCTAGGGGATTTTTATTTTTCCACATAAAAATTTAAACGTGTACGGTATGTATAAATTGGTTTTCAGGGTGCATTTATTTTGTGCTCTACTCTGGGTTTTCAGGGCAAATATAACCTCTCATATAGTGCCTCGTCTAGTTTGGCTTCCTGAAAATCCACAATCTGTACATATGTAATAAAACTGAAACCAACAAAATCCAAATGTGACCAAGAACATTAACTAGAATACGCGGTTCTCGGTCGCGCGGTTCTCTACACAGAGATGTCGATCACGATGCCTCCGCCTTCCAACTTTGTAATCGGACCAAGTTGAGAATTTGACCTTTCTTTTGATCTTTGACCCCCAAGGAAAGGTCAGATGGGGGTTACCATTAAAAATGTCCTCAAAAAGGATGTATATTGCCCTACAATGATTATGATTGCCATTAAAGCATGTGATTGGTAAAATGCTCCAGGTTCACCAATAAATATGTACATACAAAGTTACAAAGACCTGGAGCAATTTTCATTGTAAAATTAAAAATGTGATGACTCACCCCGAAAAGGAGGACTTTGCGACAGAGCACTTTTCAAGAAACAGGTGAAAATGGGCCGCCAAAAACCAAAGACAATAATAAGAATTTCCAGTAGATTTTCTGTTGTAAAATTTGATCGCCTTGATCAATTTCAACAAGTAAGGTGTCATATTTTAGCTTAGAAAATGCCGCAACAGATGAAATGAAAAAAAAAATCATCTGCAAAGTCCCCCCTTTCGGGGTGAGCCATCACAAATATTGGACACTATCACTTATCAGTACTTTTTTCCTGGTTTGGTTGGCATGGCATGTATTCAAATGTAATGCGGTCTGGGATCGAGAAACAAGGAACAAAATTAACTTAAAAGAACAATATACTGCTGATTCTTATAAAGAGGTCTTCTATAATGGTAAATACACAGTTCATGTCAATTCATATCATATTTTTCCAATTTGAAGACTTTCTCAGTGAATATTTGTATATTTTTGCATGAAAAATCCTCAAACAAGAGTTGAAAAATAAATTTTAAAAAAATTTGACGGTCATTCGGGCGAGGACAAACAAACAATATTTTTTAGGGGGCCTAAAGATATGTAACTGGAGAGGTGGAAAAACGGTTGAGGGCATTTACCCAGCAATCAGGTTTTTAAGCCATTCATAACAACAATTAGATTGAACTTACTGTGTCGCTGGAGCTTGACAAGGCTTCGGGTGAAGATGATTGTACAGAGTTGTTCTCCTGCTCTACGCCAATCTCGGTAACTGACGGCGTTGTGGGTGCTTGTATGTTCACAGCGGCATCACGTGCCTGTTCGTCCACAGCGCCCTTCTCTTTCCTATCCAATCCTTGTTGGTTACCTAACCTCACGGCGGTGTCATCATCTCGTTGCACAACTTTGGTAGGTTCAGGGTTATTCGTGTCTATGGGGTTATTGTCTACCTGCTGTGGGTTTACTGGAGGCATGGCGGACACGTAGAGAGGATGGAAGAAACTGACGTCACCTCTAGGGGGTACCTTGGGACCCCAGTGACTGTGGATCCACTGACGATACGTGATGACGTCATCTGTTACACGGACTATGCGTCCAAGAATACTGCAATTACAAGAATAGGATAAAGGATCGGTGAAATAAACTTAAATCAATGGTTACTTATTCTCTTAAGGTTGAGAATACATTTTTTCTTTTTCATATGACGATTTTATCTAATTATATATTCAGAATTGAACAGGGATAGAATTTCGTTTCGGTTCGCGAGAATCAAAATTGACTGAAACACTTACAATTACTACATACTTCAATGAAAAGGTTGATCTCATATCTGGATGCTACGAGAATATTTGTGAGAACTGATTCTCAGATTCTCGCCGAATTTCTAGCCTAGGAATTATGCACTTATTATACCACGGTTGTTTTTCCCAAACAAGACTTGCACAACTTCCAAGGCATATCTAAACAATACAAATCTAGTCATTAAATTAACTGTTGATAGAGAAGTTGATGAAAAACCGTCTTTGCTTGACACTCTCATCAAAAACCTGACAGTTCTATCAGAGTCGCCACTTTTCAAAAGCCATGCACACAAACCAGTACTTAGTGTCTGGATTTGAAAACATACGCTTCAACACGAACTTGCGTCTTTCTGCTGTCTCTGGCCAGTAACTTTTCAACAGCATCACAATCATATCAATTAGAATGCAAATCAGGGTTCATTTCAAAAGCTATTTAAGGTGAATTTTAAGCTCTCTTGATACTAATTGTACAAGTATTGGTAACTCATAACAATCGACCTCGTACTGTTCAATTGGACTCTTGGCCTCCGGTTATTGGAGAAATTTTGACAAAGTGCACTTTTGTATTCACAAAATTTCACGCCCTGAAATTTGTGCAATATACCAAATAATTGACAATAAATGGAAGGGATGGGGGCAACATACCTCATTTCTTTGTTGTCCTGCCCCAGTCTTGTGAGCACACCTTGGCACAGCACCGTGTACGCATAGTGGAATGCTTTGCGCACCTGCATGAATCCATAGGAACTCTTGCCGATGTCCACTTTGGAGTTGAGTGGATCTTGAATGCACAGCAGATTGGTCTGATAGCCACACGTCATGTTGCGTTGTGCTTCTTCCTTGGAGATGTAGGAGCCGCCGTCGTTCACACAGATGCCCGTCTTGAAGTAGTTGAAGTTCACGCCGTATAGTTCAAAGAATTCAACCAGGAGTACTCCAAGGTTCTGAGGCTCTGGAGGTACGTGCAGCTAAAGAAAAGATAAATATTTCTATTAAATTCAAGGGTAACGGATCTAGAATACTTACAAAAGTTTTTTTTTTCAAATGTGCCCTGTGGATACTCACAGTTTTGTGTTCAAGCAGTTCATGTAAGATGTCACGTGACCCATTTTGGACCAATCATAGACAACAGAACATGCTTTATGTGAATGTTTACATGAATGGCTGGAAGAAAACTATCAGCATGCAAACAAATCCAAATACTTCATATAGGGTTTATATTCAACAGAGACCAAATCTTAATGATTAGGACTTGAATTTCAATGTCCATAGTTTTGGAGAAGAGGTTAAACACCTTTATATCACCCTATTTTATCACACTTACAACAATCAAGCTAGAGATTTCAATACCAAAAGAAAGCCCATGTTTGTCTCATGACAACTGTTATTTTAGCTGACAATCATGAGAACAAACCAGGAAAATTTGATGCCCCCTGTCCAAACATCATTCTACAAGGACTAACCTGCACGAAGCTGACAATTATGAGAATCAAGCTGTACGAGCTGATGCCCCCTGTCCAAACCTCATTCAGGTCACGCTGTAACAAAAACTGCTTCAAAACAA
>JXSR01S007240.1:34361-51029 GCA_000969725.1 Ophiothrix spiculata | reverse complement strand
ATCAATTAAGAAAGCGCTCAATACGCATACCCTACTCCTACCCTATCCTATTCCACACCACAACTGAATGATTAAGAAGGCGGTCAATTCAGTAGGCAGTCGATACGCAGGCGAGACTATTGGTTCGTGAACCATGCTTGTTTCAGATTTCTGGCTCTTGGTCCTTGTCTGCTTAAAAGAAAAAGCTTCAAACCCAGAATAGAAATTGAGATTCTTAGAAGGATGACATGCCAGAATACGGAAAACTGAGTAATCTTGCTCAACTTGGGGTTGAAATGGAAGCTCATAATATTGTATAGGGAGTTTTAAAAATAACATGAGCCTTTCAAATGTGCATAAATCTTAATGACATATGTCTTTTTTTTCCTCAGCCCAACTTTAATGGAGGATCTGGTACCCAAGGACGCAACAAGAGCACAATGCGTAAAAAGCTCGTATCGCTCACGTTGAAGAAGAAATCCAAGTTAACGCAAGAAGTCGCCGATAAGATCAGGGAAGGAGAAGAGGTAGACTACCACAATCACATGCTGATTGACAGACCGACGTCCAACCTAGAGAAACTTCACTTCATTATTGGGCATGGAATTCTGCGACCTGAACTAAGGTATGGCTGCTACTTTGTCAGTACGGATTCATGATCGAAATAAGCTTTGATGCATAAGCAAAACCCGCATGTTACCATATAATAACCTATAAACCATATGTTCAAATATATATTAACCTTTTCAGAGCCAGAATTAATTTCAATATTTCATCTTTATTTATCAACCCTTGGTTAGTTTCTATGCAACCAAAGGAATGTTCTTTTTAAATTTGACCCAAATCAAAACAGAATACCTTAAAAGATTAACGTGATACCAAATGTGACATAAACCAATTTCATAGTATTGAGCAGGCATAACGCATTTAATCCAGAACCTCAAACACAGGTAGTGTATATTTGTTTTATAAACCTCAATAATTGATATCTTTGTTCATTGATTGGTTAAAAGAAAGTATCTAAAATGTACTGCTATCAAACTGAGATCCATTCATAAAGATCAACTTGCCTTGGAAGAACTATTCACAGGTTAGCCCTTGTTTTCAGTTCATGACGGTAAATTTATGAAAGGCGATGACGAAAGGACGGTGACCAAAAGTATTTTGAGACATGAGGCAAATATATCTGGAGAAATACATTACCAGTTGCATCTATATTAAATTCTATACTAAAATAATCTTTGAACAATGGCTCATGATGACCTCTTCCAAGTCCTTGCGAATGACGCAGAAGCTTCCATCATGAACCGGGATCGATGCCTTATTTATTTAAAAAAAATCTAAATAGCTCATGGTTGTAGTATACACAGTTCATCCTGGACTTTTTAAGTATTGTACATCACTAATCTGGAAATTTCAAATTACTATTCACTTAAGGATTGACCATGAAAACTTTTTTTGTCGAATGTTGCACTTTAACTAATCGATGAATAAGATAAGAATTCATGATTTTAATACTTGATATTGTTGAAATACTTGGTACTTGATATTGTTGAAATCCTTGATATACATGTGGAAAGAGTTTGGCATAATTGCACAAAAGTTCTAATGTTCACACAAATATGTGTATGTATAGAGGAAACACTTATGCAATCACAAGAGATGAATTATTCACAACAAATAGGTTTATCTGTTTTGCATTTGCACCGAAGAGAGTATATGGACTACAGATAGCACAGAAATGAATATGGCAAAACCTTCACGCTAAAGATATATAGGCCAAACAATAATTAATTGGACAATATAAACAAAAAATCAGAGTGCAGGGCCCTACACTGGATTTTTGTTTACTTTGTACAATAAATTTGTATTTTGCCTATAGTGCAAATAATAATAATAAAAAACAATCTTTTATTTTGACTTTAAAATCACAAAACCCGTGTGTCAAATGGTTGTTTTTTATCAAACGGGATGATAAAAAACCGATTTTCAAACTCTGAATAGCTTGATAATTTGCTACTTATTTATAGAGAACCTTCATGCATATAACATGGCATTATCAGAAGTGATGATTTGAAAAAAAAAAATATCCCAAACAATTTTGCAACGATTCTGAACTCCGCTACTGCTAATCTTTTTAACCACCATCAAATCCATTGTATGCGATACCCTTATTTTATTTTGTCTGAGGTTGGTCTTCTATAGTCTCTGTAGAAGTGTTGTTTTAAAGAGACTGCACAGTTAACTTTTTAGGTAAATTTGAATGTAAATTCCAGCACTGTTCCTGAGTTATTCATGAGAATATTATGAATAGTAATAGATTGTGAGACTATTTTATGTTCATGTTCACCTAAATGCAAATTGTGTGATCTCTCAATTGTTGCAGTGTTTATAATTTATCGTTGAAAAGATTTATAAGGTTTTTTGAAATTTCATTGAATTACGTATTTTGCTTTTCAAAACCAGTGAATTTTTACACAACATATTTCGTCCTTCCTTATCTAACGAAACCATGTTATTGATTGGGATAATCTTAAAATTCTTGGAAAGGAGCACTACAGGAAGTATATAGAAATTCGGGAAGCAATGAAAATTTGTAAAAGAGGAGATACGACCATGAACAGAGAGAAGGGCAACTACTTGTTAAATCACATTTATGATTCACTTTTCACTTTTTGAGACTGGTAAAAAGTCTATCAAGAAAATCTATAAGACTTTTAAGTTCCCCGGGAAAGTGGATAAGCTGACCAGATCTGATGAAGTCCTCCAACGTGAAGGACGAAATGTAATGCGAGTAAAAATTCACAGGTTTTGTCAAGCATAATATGTAATTCGTTATCATTTATCATTACTGAAAAGAATAGAGGGGTTGAGTTAATACACAGGTTATAGTGTCCACCCCTCTTTTGTTCAAAGAAAAGAAGCTTACTCCTCATACCTAATGTCAACTCTATGTTGAAAGATGCAAGAACCATCAATTGAACAAAACCGTATAAGAGATACTTTTCCTACTGCATTTATTTTATGCTTGTTGCGCTCTGTTTGCCTGGCACAAAATTAAATTCACCAAAAATTAAAATGTGTATAGGTTCTGTGCATGTTCAAATTGTCACTGCACTAAAATGAAAATGATTAATAGGATTCAAAATTAGGTTTGCGCGAAAATTTATGTGTGCAAACATATCACTTTAACAGTGAATAACTTGCCATGACATTTTGATCTTAGTTGCAAATTTGCAAAATACTTCAAATTTGCGGCATTCAGGCAATATCTTAGATGCTACCATTAATTTTCAAAATTCATGACAGTTTGCATCTACACAGCAGGATTTTGAGTATGTGTTTAAAAATATATATCCAACTACAGAGACTGTAAGTCCAACCATAAAAATAAGCAATTTTTTGTTAATAACACTCTGCATATTATGTTAACTTGCATGATTTTGCATGACATTTGCATGGCTTCCATGTTGTTATTTTTGTTCCTATGGCAACAGAGATGAAATCTACTGCATGATCTGTAAACAGCTGACGCATAACCCATCTAAGAGTAGCCACGCAAGAGGCTGGATCCTGCTGTCGCTCTGTGTGGGTTGTTTTGCTCCAACTGACAGGGTAGGTTGATCCCCTAGATTCATTTCCATGGGTTGAGAGACAAGTTTATGACTTCTGTGATTTTCTAAGAGTAGCCACGCAAGAGGCTGGATCCTGCTGTCGCTCTGTGTGGGTTGTTTTGCTCCAACTGACAGGGTAGGTTGATCCCCTAGATTCATTTCCATGGGTTGAGAGACAAGTTTATGACTTCTGTGATTTTCATCTAAGAGTAGCCACGCAAGAGGCTGGATCCTGCTGTCCCTCTGTGTGGGTTGTTTTGCTCCAACTGAAGGGTAGGTTGATCCCCTAGATTCATGTCCATGGGTTGAGAGACAAATTTATGACTTCTGTGATTTTCATCTAAGAGTAGCCACGCAAGAGGCTGGATCCTGCTGTCGCTCTGTGTGGGTTGTTTTGCTCCAACTGACAGGGTAGGTTGATCCCTAGATTCATGTCCATGGGTTGAGAGACATATTTATGACTTCTGTGATTTTCATCTAAGAGTAGCCACGCAAGAGGCTGGATCGTGCTGTCGTTCTGTGTGGGTTGTTTTGCTCCAACTGACAGGGTAGGTTGATCCCCTAGATTCATGTCCATGGGTTGAGAGACAAGTTTATGACTTCTGTGATTTTCATCTTTTATGACAATTAATGAATTTGATAGCTGTTATCCACTGTACACACACAAACACACTAACCCCTTGCAAGTACTTTTTTGTTGCTAAAATGGTTTATTCAAATGAATTGCATGATGTTTTTTTAAATAAATCATGTA
The DNA here is from genome assembly GCA_000969725.1 of Ophiothrix spiculata. NCBI lineage: Eukaryota > Metazoa > Echinodermata > Ophiuroidea > Amphilepidida > Ophiotrichidae > Ophiothrix > Ophiothrix spiculata. The sequence continues at coordinate 46,682 of JXSR01S007240.1, read as the reverse complement.
TGAAATATAAAATATAAAGTAGATGTATGGTTAAATGCAACTATGTGCATACAGCAGTACGGTATGTAAGTAATGTTCGAATGATACAACACCGAGGACTTGGATTAATAAATATCTGTGAATGCTGAGTTATAGAACTGGTTGTTAAACCAGAGTATCTTATGGTTCAGAATAGTAATTTTTCAAGATCTAAATGGACAGTGGCCAAAACCAAATATCTAAAGATCAGGTAGTATTCAATGACTTGAAACTGAAATTTTCATCATCTTAATATCATCTTAAGCCATATTTAGGGACCATCTTATGCGTAAGTAGAATGTCCCAGGATATTAGTTGCATGAAACAGCGAGAAGTTCAGTGACTATTTCATCAAAAAAATTAATTGTTTTAAAACATGTTTTTAAGGACCTTTATTTATATTCTAACAAAATCCTTGCCATTTTTCTTTCCGACCAGTTTGTGAAATACCTGCGCTGTTTCATTCACGATGGTCCACCAGGCTATGCTCCATACTGTGAAGAGAGATTGAGAAGAACATTTGGAAATGGAACTAGAAGTCAACCCCCTAGCTGGCTGGAATTACAGGTATGTAGTCTTTGAAATTGAACCACGTAAGTTGCTGGAAGTTTTGAAATTAAATCAGATGTTAAGGAAGATAACAAATTATGATAGGTATATATACTAAAGCCTGATGATTTCAAGGAAAATTTATCAATGCTTATTTTGGATTTAGTGAAATATGATTAAGCCTGCTGGAACCATGCTGAATTGATCAATGAATATTTTGGGATTATTTGAAACTTGGACTGCCTGGAACCGGCCCGATGGTTCTTGGCGGTCCCTTTCTTAAGAACAATAGTAACCAGATCAAACCGGCGTTTTTGAGTGGTTGCCCTTGTTTAGAAAAATGGCAGCTGGATCAAACCGATGGTTCTCTGCAGTCAACTGCCAGGTAAGTTTTGAAGTGTCACCTTAGTAAAGTTAAGAATGAAAACTGATCAAAATCAACTTGACTATTAAAATAGTGGTTTGGTATCATTTGTAGGATAAATTTGTACACAAGCAATGTGGTCAATAAATGAATGCTCATAAGATTGTTAAGCATAAGCTTTTGCCTGATACACCAAGAGTGTTTATTTTGTTTAATTTGTCATATACTAGTATTACTTTTGATTAATTTGTCACATTACTTTCAAGTTAATAGCAAAACGCATTTTGTGTAGAAAAGCCTTTCATGTGTACAACTTTGCCATTTTCTAATTAATCTCTGTCAGATTTTTGTCCGTTGATTGTCATGCAGTCAATTAATACAACCTCTTTTGCGTACATGTTTCTACACATCTCCTCCATAGGCAACCAAATCCAAGAAGCCTCTGATGTTACCCATCACATTCATGGATGGTACGACAAAGACGCTGTTAGCAGATTCTGCAACGACAGCAAGGGAACTTTGTCAGCTACTAGCAGAGAAGATTGGCCTCAAAGATCAGTTTGGGTTCTCTCTGTATATTGCACTCTTTGATAAGGTAAGGTTAACCAAAAACCTAAACTTAAAAATCTGCAATCAAAACAGTTGTCGTGGCCGACAAGGAAATGGTGTTATAACGTCATATTATGATTCACTGACTGTAGGAATTAGTGTCAGCTAGGATTAAGACTGTCGATACTATCTGTTAAGGGGCGGCTTCAAAACTCAACCGTCGGTTGTCTGCCGGTTCTGGGGGGTTGTGGGCGGTTCAACCGGTATAAACAATAGCCAACCGCCCAGAACCGGCATACAACCGCCGGTTGAGTTTTGAAGCCGCCGCTAAGAGATTTTGCGGAACAAAAAATACCGTTTTCAAGTTTATTAGCATAAGTTAGCATTTTAGGGGTGTGTGAAAAAAAGTGATTTGCACATAAAACCACCCAGAGTAAAATTTTCCAAATCTTATTTCAACAATGTAAATGTATTCATGATCTCCTAATTTAAGTCAAATTACATTGAAAAATTCCTTTTGGGAAGTGAGTTTTTAAAATTTTGCCCAAAATCAAGATGTCACGAAAAGAAAATCAGTTTTTTGGCCGCCATTTAGAAACGACACATATATGTTTTCCCTTAAATATGGTTGTGATTAGTGTACCTATATAGGGTGTAAAGATTATTCAACATTTTGGGAAAGTAGTTTTTATAAAGGGGGGGGGGGGTATCCTTATCAGAGATGCCACATTTCAGAATAAATTCTGAATTCAGAATTTTTCAATTGGTTTAAGCCTAAATTCAGATTTTTTTATAGGTTGTTTCGTGTACAAAGGTATAGGCAATTTTGGTTTCTCACATTTTTTCGAAGTATTTCGGATTTTTTGAACACCAATGAGTGGCATCTCTGCCTTATGCACTAATGGAAGTGTGGGGTCCCTATGCAGTTAAGTGTTAAAGCATTTCACTATTCATATGTTCTATTTATAGGTGTCATCATTAGGTAGTGGTGGGGACCATGTGATGGATGCCATCTCACAGTGTGAGCAATATGCCAAGGAACAAGGAGCCCAAGAACGCAATGCACCATGGAGGCTTTTCTTCCGTAAAGAGATCTTTGCACCATGGCATGACCCGGCAGAAGATCCTATTGGTACAAATCTCATCTATCAGCAGATTGTGAGAGGAATCAAGTTTGGAGAATATCGATGTGAAAAGGTAAGTTGGAAGCTGTTATCACATGCTGAGATTATCTTAGGGGACACTACAGAACTGACTAGTGGTTGACCGTTTGGAATCCAGAATTCTTGAAGGTGTTCTGAATCAGCCAAAATAGCTTGTTCCACCGCTTTGAAGCAGCCCTATATAAATGAATTTATACTGATACTGCTGTCACAGTGATGGCCATTTTAGAAGAATTAAAAATCAAGAGATCTGATTTTTTGAAAAGCATATGAGGACCAAGTCCCATCCAAAATTTTAGGGGTTAGGGTTAGGGTTGGGTTATGCTTAGTGACTTATGGTTGGGTCATGGTTAGTGAGTTAGGGTCGGGTCATCCATATTATTGTATTTTTTTTACCAATTCTTTTAAGCACATGTTACCATTGCTTTTGAATTCATAAGAGTCCAGGATTTACTTCTGAAATATTTCATGCACAGGAATAGGTGACCATTGTTCTGGGTATTGATGTTGAAATCAATTTTAAATATTGAATAAAGTCAAGATTATTCATTAAAAATCTTGCAATGCTGAATTTCAAATCAAAATATATTTTAATTAAAGGGTGAATCTTAATGAAATTTCCAAATGGTGGCAAATTTAATAATCACTTTGAGTGTAATGTTCTTTTAAAACATTGAACCAGTAATAATGAGGCATGTGCGACTCAAGTATTATTGTTTTCAAAGCTAGATGTTATTTACCAGAGATACCACTTTTTAGTATTTATACTGAAATTCAGTATTTTTATGAATGTGACAAAAGTTTTCAGTATTTTTTGCAAAAAATCTTACAAAAATTATCCTTGAATTTTAAAGAAAGTGTTGTCATTCAAGCCAACCAATGGTCATTAGTGTTAACCATAACACTTTTAAGCACCTCTTTGTTTAAAAACTATATCCTCTGAAATTAACATGTTAAAATGGGTGGTTTCCCCATGCATGGCCCTAGAACCTAAACAGGTGCCTTACTTCGTGACAGGTGAAACTACACTTGCATCGTTCGCATCTTTCAGTATTTTATTCAAAAACTCAGTGGCATCTGATTTACACATATCCCATAATGCATTTCATTTCAGGATGCAGACCTAGCATGTATTGCTACCCAACAGTACTATGTGGACTATGGCTGGAGTATGGTGTTTGATAGGCTTCTGGGATTGCTTCCTACATACATCCCTGATAATGCCATATCTGGGTCCAAGACGATAGAACGATGGGCGCAGCTTGTCATGCAAGAGCACAAGAATGTAAGTTCCTTCCAAGTTTTAAGTGATTGTTTGTGGATTCTAAAATGCATAATTTGCATCCTCAAAGTGAAGATTGTAGTCTTGGACTGTCTCTATACTTGGAATTTGTACACTTGTGTGGGAGACAAGAGAAGATAGCGTGTGTATCCCATCATGCATTGCTTTCTATGGGAAATTTTGTACAGGAAGTCATGTGAGTAGTTAGTGATGAAACATACCCAAAATGCAATATTACTACAAGTAACTTTGATTTAGGGTCATTTCATCACTAACTATTCACATAATTTCCTATACAAACAATCCCATAGAAAGCAATGCATGATGGGATACACACGATATCTTCTCTTGTGGGAGACTATCTACGTTCAAAAATTAAGTCTGCACACAATAATATATAATGTCTAAAATTGATAGCTGAAATATATTTTCTGAGTGCTGTTAAATGTTTTTTCTAATCGCCTTCAAAATTTACTCTTTACATTGAAGGTCTGTACAAAGTTAACCAAGCAAAGATCCAAATTACACGGGACAAAAATCTTAGGAAAGACGAAGATTAGTTGATCCAAATTTATACTATGTTCTTTCAGAAAAATTCTTGAATTTTATTTGCATCTTTGGGCTATTTGACATTTTTTGATGTCTTGTTTATGTTACCTAAGACTTTTGTTCGTAGCCATGACATTGAAATCCCAACAGAGAATACCAGATCAAAATTGAGGAGCTAGTCATGAGAAGTTAGTCATTTGTACAGAAAAGACAGGCTCAATAGCAATGCAACATGATTTTATTGATCTTATTAGCTGGAAAGAGATCTAAACTTGACTGTTCATCCCTGCCCAAACCTACGTTAATGTAGTTTCTTGTCATTTTCACTTTTTAAAATATTGACAAAGACCATTTTATAAGGTTAACCTCAATGAACTTCACTCGATTTCCAGAAATCAAAGTTATGGTCCTTCAAAGGTTGCCAGTGAGTAAAATATTCACCTGTATCGCAAAATGAAGTTTGCTGCATTTACGGCTCATTGGAGATGGACAGTCTCAAATGTCCCTGATTTGTTTTGTGAATGAAAATTGTTGAAAAAGAACAAGAGCTTTGATTTTTGAGTTTTAAAAATTAAAATTATATCAATTCCAAATTTTTAAATCACAGAGCTACTATGTGAAAGACAAAGTGGATCCAATGAGAGTCAAAGAAGACGTCGTCAACTATGCCAAATTCAAGTGGCCGCTGCTCTTCTCACGTTTCTACGAGGCGTATAAATTCTCCGGTCCGAGCCTACCGAAGAATGATGTCATCGTTGCTGTCAACTGGACTGGTGTGTATGTGGTGGATGATCTGGAGCAAGTCTTGTTGGAATTGACTTTCCCTGAAATAACACAGGTTTCAAGTAGTAGGTAAGTCACAAGGAGTGTATCTAGGATTTGAATACACCAGTACAAGAACAGCCCAAACCACCATTTGGGTCAAACTGAGTTATTCCCACCAAATCATGCCTACCACAGCAGGTTTTCTGTTGTATAAAAGATGAACCCAACTCTGCATTCTAACTGGACTTATATAAGAAAATATGGTCAAAATCTTTGGAGTTGGAAGTTTTATTACCCGAACATTGTACTGCCATGTGCCCAAAATGATAGACCTATGGTATAATTTATCTGTCAGAGACATATTGTATTGGTATAGATAGTGTAGCACAATACAGGGAGCCACAACACTCAGTGGTGACCTAGTTTGCAACATGGGTACATGATGACTTCTGGTGCCCCAATGACTTCCTGAGCTTAGACCTTCAAAATCACAATTTCAAAGCACCCTATGTGGTGGCATAAGCCTTTAGACATCTTCTGTACCACTAATTTGCTGATTTTGTCTAAGTTTCACTATATTCTCTGCTGTTTGTTTCATCTTTTACTAGTGAAACATACATATTTTGTAATGCCATTAAAACCTCAACTCTAGCAATTAAAATTTCCCCTAATGTTGCCATGGAAACACAAATAATATTAACCAATATGTCAAATTGTTTAGTTTTTGAAGTTCCTAAGGACGATTAATTGGTTGGTTGAGCATGCAACTCCTATGAAAATATATTCAGTATTTTCAGTATAACTCAAAATCAATATTGGTGGAGTTGGGGTTTTCTTGTAATGGCGTATTCAATTTTCAATAGAAGGGGCCTTTGATGGTGCTTTGAACAGCACCCATTCAAAATCAGACACCACTTTGCAAAAATGAATACGAGATTTTTGGTATGGGAGTAAGTTTTCAAGGTCATGAGTATCTCAAATTTATGTAGTTGCAACTATTTTTCTCATGGTTTTTCTTAAAATGATACATAATTTTTGACACCTCTGTCAGCAGTATTTAATATTTCATAAATTATTAGCACATCCCATAAAGGACTCTTGTGTTTTCCAAAATATCAACCCATATTTTTAGTGGGAAATTCCTCAGTAAATCTACCATTTCCTTTCATTATAAGAATAAGGGCAAATATTGTCTTAAATATTATTTAGCTAAATTGCCTAAATTATGATCATTTTCAGAAAAATAATCAAGAAAGTGTTTTGGCATTTAATTGGGATTCCAATATCTATCATTTATCCTTAAAAAGGCCAATTTCGTAAAGAATGCATGTAAATTTGATGGATTTCCCAACAGTTTGTAGCAAAAAAACCCCAAACCCTGTGCTAGAGCATGTTTACACATAGTCATGATCGGCTCTAGAGCGAGACAACTTAGCAGTTGCGTTCACACTGGGACACAATTTGCGCGTTAAAACTAGTGGCATGCCACTTTTGGTCATGAGCGAGACACTTCCTATAATTGCGTTCACACTGAGAATTCGCTCGTGATTGGCTCAAGAGCGAGAATAAGAGTCATGACCAAATTCTTCTGTGTGAACACACCCTTAGTCCAATTCACAATATTCTGTTGTTATTCTCATAGGACTGGCAAGCTTCATGGGCAAAGTTTTACCCTGCTCACAGTGAAAGGTGAAGAGTTCACATTCACTTCATCCAATGCAGAAGATATCCGAGATATTATTGTGTTCTTTTTGGAAGGCATGAAGAAGAGATCGCGATATGTGGTGGCGCTTCAAGACAACCCTAGTCAAGGTACGGATTTGAACAATTTTATTTTTGTGATGGTAATGGCTTACATATCGATAAAATTTAATGTATAAAACTACAATCTTAATGTAGCACTATTATAAATTTGCTTAATGGTACTGCAACTGATAATAGCCAGATAACATTAAAATGTGAGCAACTTGTTTGAATTCTTTAGATTTAAAGAAATGAACAAATCTAATTTTGTATAATCCAACATAATTTGTTTTTCTCAAAGCTGCTGCGTATATTTATAAAAACTCTGCGCATTTACAATTTTTTTCTTCTGTATTTTTGAAACAATTGCTTCAAAATTGTGACACTTGAATAAAAACAAGTTTAAATACAAGTTCAAATATCCTTTGTAGCTTGTAATTTTTTATTTGTCTGTAATATTTCATTCACTACTATGGTTTAACATTGGTGTTAGAGTCAAAAATCTCATTCCAGCATAATAGAAAAATAAGGTAAGCTTCTGCACCATTTTTATGATGTACAGCCTTATGCTGCTTTCATACTCGTGTAGTTTTGCAGCTTTGTCGCCGCGTGACGTGTATTTTTTGCAAAAACTTGCCACTTCCGGTTGTCGTAGCGACAAAGTTACATGTCGCTAAGATAATCGATATCGGCAAAATTTTGTCGCACAACAAGATTTTTCGAGTTGAAATGAATTCAAATTTCAGATCAACATGAAGTTGTTAATCTGCAAAGCGACAAAACTGCTAAGCTACAAAAGTGTGAAAGGAAACAAGCGACAGAGCTGCAAAGCGACAATAAGTATGAAAGCAACATTAGCAGAAACAGGGGCTTGAAAAAGGTACAGAGTTTGTTTCTAGAAAAATCTGATTTGAAATTGATGGATAATTGTCATATTGTCTTCATAAGTGCATGACTCAAATATCAGTAATTTTAATGTATTTATGTCATTTATTTGTAGGTGAAGGGTCCTCATTCTTGAGTTTTGCCCGCGGTGATCTGATCGTCTTAGAACAAGACAATGGTGATGCCATCTTGAATAGTGGCTGGTGTTATGGAGAGAATGACAGGACAGGACGCAAAGGAGATTTCCCTGCTGAATGCGTCTATGTGCTGCCAACCATGACCAAGCCTAGCCCAGATGTAGTGGTACGTTGAATTATTCTGTAAAAGTGGTATTTTTTGTGCCACTTTAATTTCTCCGCTTTTGCACTCAATCGGTGTTGTACAAAAATAAATGTACTGCTAAAATGGTATCTATACCACCGCATGTTAAGAAATTCATGAGCGCGAACTTCCAAATTAGCTTTTTGTGAAAATCACTGTGCACGAAAATATTTACTTTTACAGTAGGGTAAAATAGGGCAGGATGGGTAGTAAAGGAGACTGTCCTACCGAATGTGTCTGTGCTGCCTACTATGATTAAGCCTAGCTATGATGTAATAGTGAGTTGAGGTATAGGGTTAAGTGGGGCAAGTGGGTTGTAAAGGCGACTTTCCTTCTGAATGCATTTATGTGGACATATCCCAGAGGGAAGCCATAATGCAAACAGTGCTTCGTTTGGGATTTCCTGTACAATTTAATGATTTTTCTTGTTTATCGTCATGGGCCAAATGTGTTGGTATTCCTCCTCCTCTGACCAGTCATATTTTGACCTTCTTTCTCAATCCCTCTTGCATCTTAATTGCAGACAATGTTTACAATGCAGCCATCAGACATGGATAACAGATTAGGCCCATCAGAAGTAGCTATCCCCAGGGAAGCACCATCAAAGCAACATACGCTAGAAGAGTTTGCAATTGATCACTTCAGGTAAGTGAAACCGACCTGTCATTCTGTGAAATAAAGTTACCACATAGGGGCAAACTAAACTGAATTGAAGATCCACTGAGATTCTCCAAGATCCAGATCATTATCCAGATCTTAGTAAGGGTGGGAGTTTCGGGAATTATTGCTCCCGAGACTCGAGTTGGTTTTTCGGGCGGGACTCGGGATTCCCGAAAATAATCCCGAAATATGAGAGTGCCGTACACGTACGCAAAATTTGTGTTTCATTGCATGTACTATGTCATGTGTGTTAGACTGCCGAATATTGCAACTTGTAATGCTGTCATTTTTTGACAATTTGATACAGATTTTCAGACTTACCAAACCACTAGTCCGTAAGAAATGTTTTTAAAATAATGACGATGTCCTTTAATTTTATTATTTTCAATGTGAAATTTGTGTGTCGAACTCGGACTTGGCTCGATGTTGCGCTGTGTTCTTTTTGTCCACTAGCTAAGTTTGTTGGTCGTGTTTTGTGTACACAGTTCAATTTTTACATGATGGAGAATTTGTTACTGCATTACTATAATTCGAACTGTTATAGACCAAAACTTTTACTACCATTGTTGCAACCAAAAATATTATAAAATGAAGGAAAAGTAAAGATTATTGCGATAAAATCAAGATCAAATGTTGCTTTTTTCATGTTATTTACGCAAATAAAACCCGGAAGTAAACGCCGCCATTTCAGCGGTACCCAGTTTTACGTTGCTCCAATGCAATGCTACTAGTACCGGTGGGAAAAGATCGCGTGACTCGGTGATTCGATCTTGTTATGAACTGCGCATGTGTAAGTGTGATAGTTAGTAGTTTATGAAAATAAGAACATCGCCATCTAGTGACAATAATTATATAAACAAAACAGGTTCATTTTTCGCGATCGAAGCGTAATTTTTTTGTCAATAAAATGACATTTTATCGGACAGCTTTCGTTTGTTTCGTGTTTTCGTCTACCGCGTATTTCTTACGGAACACGAATCTTGCATTCGTGTACCGGTACAACACTACTTTCGGATCATTGGAAATACATTAAAATGGATTACTACAGCTTGCATACGAAAATTGTAAGTTCAATTACACCTACTACGAAAATGAAAAGTTGGTACTTTTAAATTGGTACCACTTTCGGGAATCGGGAACATTTTTTTGTTCCCGAGTCCCGACTTTCACGGGCGGGACTAGAATTCCCGGGTCCCGATCCCAAATTTACTTTGTACACATTTTGAAAACTCTACAGGTGCATGATTTGTTGTTAAATTGCTTGATTAAAGCATGTCTTTTATGGTGCGTTCAGAGTCCAGCAATTTCATCACTGCAACATCGCTCGATACGCAGTCTTTTCACGGCATACGATAAGTGCACTTGCTGGACTCTGAACGTACCTTTACGTAACACAACAGTAGGCGCTTGAACTGCAGCGACCCTTGATTGGAATGCAGAGTAATGTTTGGCAGATCTTAATTGAATTTGGATCTCCACTTGTGCAGACGCAAAACGATCCATGAAGCTAATGGGTCAATCAAGATCTGGTTTATAGATATGTACTGAAATTTTGTAATCTTGTTTAGTGTATTTTCACTATAAAAGGCTTTTATAGATTAAATTGAGATAGGCTATGAATCTCTCTTGAATGAAGGTTTCATTGATATTATACAAATATAAACTGTTCATGAGTATGATGGTAAAAATATACCATCCCGAATTGAAAGATTGATTGTTATCGGTTCGTGAAATGGAACAATTAAGCTTTCAATGAGGGATGGTATATTTTTACCATCACACGAATATAAAGCAGTTAATATTTGTTTTATATAACTCATCTATAGATTACAGTCATTTGATAACACATTTAAACTATTGTACCTACCCTTTACCCATGTAGCAGAAAATAATACTGTACACTGAAGTTTTAATATACTATCAAACGGATGACAGTGATAGTAAAGACTATCAAACGGATGACAGTGATAGTAAAAATGACAAATGGTCATGTGTTACAATCTAACCAATCAAATGACTAGAATCTATGGATGATTTATATCAATAGTGATATCATGCATTGACATTCTATATCCATGTAAGTATTTGCATTATGTTAAAGCATTCATGTTCATCTTTTGTATTCTCTATGTATATCAGACCGCCACCAAAGCGTACGTTGAGCCGTGCAGTAAAACGTCGTAGCAAGGATACTCTCTGGAGTCACAGTAAAGAACCAATCAGACAGCCTCTACTCAAGAAATTACTCAACAACACAGAACTGGCAGAAGAAGCGTGCATAGCCTTTGAATATATCCTTTGTATTTACAACAAATACGTGAATTTCAATTTGCATATATTTTTGTTTTTAATTTTTAAGCAGAATACCCGTATGTCATACAGTCTTAGCCTGTATCTACTGGGGGAGTGGGGTTGCAATCCCCTTAAGTTTTTTTCCCATTGCATAATAATGCAAAGGAAATGACCAAAGCATTTAGCTAATGTTTGTTACATATCTTATTCAGTCTGTTTGATAAAAAATGGGGTACCAGTTAAGATGGGTAGGGTAGCCTGCCAAATTTGGCATGTGAGGGGGGGAGGGGTGGGGGCTTCTTGAATTTTTTTTTAATTTGCCATTTAAAAAAATCTACATGCTATGAATTTAATATTTAGAACTTTAATAGCAAAATATTGATATGTTGATCATTTTTTTACCCAAAATTTTGATTTTCCGATTTAGGACCAAAGTATGTGTGACATCATAATTATGTAATGCCTTGGCCTATTTTAGTGATCTTGGTATTGTTGGATAGGGGAGGACCATACCTATCCATTGTTAGCAAAACCAAGTTAAAAGGAGGTTCGGTTGGATAGATAGATAGATAGATATTTTGTTTTTTGGGGGGGTCACAAAATCCCCCTTCCTTCTTGGGTAAACATGTTAACGAAATATAGCTTGGTTAGGCAAGGATTGAAATTGTATTCAAAATCATCTTGTTTAGGCTTTCATCAAGGAAACTTTACTTGGTACCAAGTAAGCTAAAGGAATCTTATCTTCAACTGAGCTCCAAGATAATCAGTTTTTGAATGCAGGAGGAAGACCGGAGTACCCGCAGAAAAACCTTCGGAAGCGAGCATGGATTGAAAACCAAATGCACATAAAGCATCGGGCGCGGGAATCAAACCTTTGACCTCGTTGGTTCAAAGCGAGGGAACTACCACTGCGCTAACCTGCTCCCTAGGGTTTCCTTCAGAGTAAGGTGTGGTTTTGCTGTGTGTAGCTGTAGCAGATAAGCTATTGCTATTCAAGAGTCACCGTGATGCAGTGGAGTTCATTTGAATAATTGATGCATTGTTACAATAAAATGATTGCACTCAAGTTATTCACTTGATGTGCTTATTGCAAAATTTCTAAGCAAGACATATTGAGATTGAACACATGAATTGAAAGGGGGAAAACCTGCCTCTGATTCATCTCTGCCTGATTGACAAAA
>JXSR01S007238.1:8693-31569 GCA_000969725.1 Ophiothrix spiculata | reverse complement strand
TTCTTCCTTGAGCATATGTCACTGTCACTGATAACTGTCACAATGGTGTAAAGGAATGGATTTATGGCTGAGTTAATGGGCAAAACAAATATCATCACCCAAGCAAATACCGAGCTTGGAAGTTCTACCAAACCAGTTTGTACAAGAATCCCCATCAGACAGATAGGGAACCATGCGAAGAAGTCTGTCAAAACAATGGCTGAGACTTTGAGTGTCATCCGCATATCTTTAGCCATTTCGCGGCGCAAAGCTGGTCTTGAAGCTACTGCCATGATTATTCCAATGTAGCATGCAAGTATCATCAGGAAGCAAATCATGTTGAAAGCAACGAATACAGCTACTGAAAAATATAGGCCTGGAATTTGATCTGATCCTGTAATTATTGTGATATTTTCAGTTCGAACTTTCCAATATGTTACATGTGATGTAACACTAATTGTTTGACTTTGAGATTGTATTATTTGTGATAATGGAAGACCAATACAAACACTTGAGTTGTCATAAAAGTCTGCATTTTTTCCAGCTAAAATGGAAGCTATTGAAGCAAGAGTTAATGAAAACAACCAAACTATTGTAGCTATCACTCTTGTTGATTTCACATTTAATCTGTGAATACTGTGTGGGAACTTAATTTTGATAAATCGATCAATGCTGATAAATGTAACAAATAAGACAGATGCCTCACTTGAAGTAATGGCTAAAGTACCAGCTGTTTTACACATAGCACTGGATCTCCAATATTCAGCATTCACTGGGAAATATTCCCCATAGTGTACATCAGCAGATGCAATGATGATCATGTAAATGCCCATAAAGAGGTCAGACATTGCCAAATTAGAAAGCAAAAGAGATTGCACTCTGTTTTCTGTTCTTTGCTTAAACAGTTTCAAAAACAATACATAAAAATTCCCCAAAATGGCACTAAACCCTATGACCCATGTAAACACAGATAATGCAGTCATAGATAATAACCTATCACAGGTAATGTATGGGGATGGTGCTTTTGTAACATGACACAATTCTAATGTATTCAGGTAACATTGGCAAATCTCTGGTTGGTCAAAAAAACATTGTGTATTATTTGTGAGCCCTGAAAGCATTTGTTTTGTGATTTTGGTCAGTGGATTATCGGACAAGTCAATTTGTTTTATTTCTATCATATGACTAATTTGAGGAATATTTTGAAGTCTATTACCAGATAAATTCAAATTTTGCGGCCTTTTTAGATCAAGGAAAAGACGTACTGGCAAATATGTTAATTGATTCAATGCTATTGACAGGTTTTTCAAATGGGTCAGATTAAAAAATATTCCCTCTTCTAACCCTGTGATTTTGTTACTGTGAATATTTAGCACTTCCAACTTGGTAGTATTTACAAATAACCTTACTGAAAGTGTTTTTAGTTTGTTTGAATAAATATTAAGGTTTGTTAGACTATGCAAGTTTGCAAATATTGCCACACCCAATGTAATTAGGTCATTGTCATACAGATAGAGCACTTTTAAACTGTGCAGGTTATCAAAAATGCCTGCATCAAGACTTGTTATTTGGTTAAAATCCAGATGCAGGTGGGTTAGGTTGTACAAGTTTGCAAAGAGTGTTACATGCAATGTGACAAGTTCATTGATACCTAGATCAAGGTATTCCAGTTTTTGCAGGTTATCAAATATCCCTGCATCAAATGTGGACAGTTTGTTGGCATGTAGAAATAGATGAATTAGATTTTGCAAGTATCTAAAGAGCCCTACATCAAGCGTTACCAGTGCATTGCCATAGAGCGAGAGGTGTATTAGTTTGTCCAAGTTTACAAAGAGCACTACATCAAGTGTGACCAGTGCATTGTCATGCAGTAAGAGGTATTTAAGTTTGTACAGGTTATCAAATGTCCCTGCATCAATTGCTCTTAGTTTGTTAGAATGTAGATGAAGGTACATTAGATTGTGCAAATTTAAAAGTAGCCCTATATCTAGTGTGACCCGTGCATTGTCATTCAGACCTAACCATGTCAGTTTGTGCAAGTTGTGAAATAACCTAGCATCTAATAATACTATTTCATTCGACGATAAATCAAGATCAAGCAAATTAACAAGATGAGAAAAGACATCATGTGGTAGAGCAGTGAGGAAGTTAAAGCTCAAATCAAGATACCTTAGTTGTTTGCCAATTAACATAAATGTTTTATGTGATAGTGCTCTGATACCATTGTTGCTGAAGTCTAAATTAGAGACATCACTTGCATAAATAAGAAATCTGATATTGGTCTTGCTTAAAACTTTTGAACAATTGTAGATGACTTGTCTGTCTGTGAGTATACATAAACATTCCTTTGGACATTGTAAGTTGCATCGCAGAATTTCACGACCATTATAATCATATGTTTCATTACAGTGAATAAATGACTCAAACCCCTTTACTTTTGTGCAAATTGATGTCTGACCTTCAAGGGCACCTACCTCATCATCATGGTTGTCATACTCATTGCATCCAAGAGAGCGGTTGTCATTTAATGTCGCAGCATGTAAAACTATAGTGATATTCCCACGAAAATGCAGCTTGATTGGTTCACGTCCCAGATTTATCATGCATGGCTTGTTAGAAAATTCCATTAATGCAAGATAGCGATCTGAACATGAACCAAGTTCTCCCGTTTGCTCTCCAAATCGTTCAAGATAAATGTAATCTGTACCTAAAATGTCTCCAGCAACAATGGACAATGTCAATACCTGTGATGAGTTGTCTGGTGTGATTCTCAGACTACAAGCATGAGTCTGATATCCGGAGACAGTTGCATTGAATTGAATATCTGTCTTCTTTGCATCTTCAAAGGAACAATGAAAATATGGTAAAAGAGATATTTCATATGCGCCAAGACTTAATGGTGGTTGTAAAATGATGGTGAGAGCCATCAATAAGATCAGCTTGAAGACCTTTGAAGTATGCATTTTTCACAAATGATAAAACGATGCAATGGTTCAGGATGGTTTCTGATTAAAATCAATTTATTTCAGTTGATAAAGAGATGATAGAGTTTCCAAGTTGTATACAGATGTAGTATATAGTTCTCCCATGTTCCAAGCTATTCTCTGATGATGCAATGCTAAGAATGGTCTGAATGATTCAAATAATTCTACAATGATAAACAAATTTATCAGATATGCAATTCTGTGTCTAGCATCATCCAAATACTGAACAAGATTTGAACAAAAGTTGAATAGTGTTTGTTGTTATCTCCAGTTGTCTGTTGTATGTTGACAGTTCGTTGGTTACACACTGTTTTCAATGATTTGACCAATTTATTGTGATTCCATATAGCAGTCTACCATTCTTTTTAGTTCATTGTTGTACATATCCCACTTGTTACATGCAACCACACCTTGCTCTTTGAAATTGCAGTGTCACAATCAACTTACTTATACGTACAATATAATGTGTGTATAGCAAAAAAGTGATATTTTCAATTATAACGACATCTCAATCTCATTTCTGGTGACTAAAGTTCATTATAACATCTTATATAGGTAAAATTAAAATATTTAAAGATGAGACTGATTAACTCATTTAATTTCTGTAGCTTCAAATTTCATTATATGACACTCAATTTAGCAATATGATATAACAGGAGTCATAGTGTTAAGCCTAATCAACTAATTGATTTTAGTATCATTCTCTTGTTTCAGTTCTTTTAACCATGTAATCATGCCAACATATCAATTTCATTTCAATTTACGTAAGTGTAGATTTTTGACATGGTCCTTCAGTGTTCCCACAAAGATTTTGGAACATGGACCATTTATTCATGACCAGGTTGAAGAGATGCTTGTGGCAAAGTCTCTAGTCGAGTCAGGAAAAAACATTATTTACACATATTATCAAAAAAGTCTTTGCCAAGTGTGTGACTATGGCTTTAGCAGAAACACTGTTCCATTGAAGTCCCCCATGTTTTGATTGTTTGTGGTACATATAAAGCTAGGCTTCAAACACTAAAACTTGGCCACAGAATTTATTTTCAAATTTCTGATACGTACTTGTAATGTGTGTAGCTTTGTTGAATATTAAGCACGTTCTGGATACAAAAATGGCATCTGAAAGCAATTTGATTTTTCAAATATATATTATGTTACACCCTGTATAGTTTCTCCAGACCTTGAAACTGTACTATTTTATCCTTCAGGAATATATATACATGACCTTTCCTTATGTGAATTTAGTTTAAAGTGTAAGCAACACAAAGTGAAAACTCCTGGTTTTGCCTTGTTCTGTGTGTT
This sequence comes from Ophiothrix spiculata, assembly GCA_000969725.1. Classification (NCBI taxonomy): domain Eukaryota; kingdom Metazoa; phylum Echinodermata; class Ophiuroidea; order Amphilepidida; family Ophiotrichidae; genus Ophiothrix; species Ophiothrix spiculata. Next base: position 27,304 of record JXSR01S007238.1, on the reverse strand, counting down.
ACCAAAAGGTAACCCAACTAATGTCATACAAACATAAGAACAACTTGGGTTTTGAGATTTTGTTCTTAACGTGATCTGTCAAATGAAGTCAGATTTTGAGCCCCTATACTCACAAGTGGATTAATGCAAATAATTTTGTTTTACATTGTTTATGATTTATGATGATTCAATAAAAATTATTATAACATAGTAAATGGAGATGTGAATAAACATATTTAGAGTTTTTCATATTTCTTTAAAGATATGTCCTATGGTTGCCTTTAAAATCCTGAGGTCACATCTATCTACACCCCACTTGTTTTATCAAATTCCATGCATATTGACTGGTACAAGAGAAGATATCATGTGTATCCCATCATGCATTGCTTCCTATATGAAATTTTGTACAGGAAGTCATGTGAGTACTTAGTGATGAAACATGCCCAAAATGCAAGATTACAACAATTAACTTTGATTTATGGGCATTTCATCACTAACTACTCACATGATTCCCTGTACAAACAATCCCATAGGGAGCAATGCATGATGGGATACACACACTATCTTCTCTTGACTGGTACAATCTGCTAGATAACATATCAACCTTCACATTCATGAATTTTGAAGATTATGTCTTTCCTGTAAGACCTTTAAAGTTAGTAAATAAAATTAGGCATATGAGTGGAACAATAAGTCAGTTATCTTATTTATCCAGATAACACAGCGAACATGCATGTGGGTGAACCACATTGCAAATTATAACTTGTTGCTGATTTTCAATGATACATAACCCGGGTGTGATGTTGTACCAAAAATTAGCACAACATTTGTAGGTCAAATTAACTTGGTGGCATTTTTAGAGTGCAGACAGTCCTGTTTCCTATCTGAACTTTCTTTAATCTATAGCAAATACCAATTTTGAAAGAATATGACTTCTATGTTTTGCCTTGTATCTGACTTTATGGTAAGCTTGTGATGAATTGTAACATATCAACGTGTAACATTTAAAGGTGCATTGACTAAAATATCAGAATTATATGTGCAGATGATTTACACTCTTTGTGTTTGGTAACTAATAACTCCAAGTACCAAATATAATTGAGAAAATTTTAATCAAAATCTTAAGGAATTTCAAAATCTAATTCTGAGGCTATTCTCTAAACGTGTGTAGTGATGCACTAAGTCAGGATAGAGATTAGCTTTCATTAGTAAAATATTGTTTTTACTTCATTGATTACATATATGAATCAAAAGAAATTTCTGTTTTAAATAGAATCAGCTACTAAAGCCAATTTCACAATTTCAACTTATAGAGGGTAGTATTTTTAGTTGTAGTTAAAATTTAAAATATTGTTTAATATAGGGGTTGAATATGACAATGAAACTTTGCATGCCTTCATTGTTACTGTTAGAACTTAAAACTATGTAAACATCCCAAAATATCTGAAACAGTTTGGGGATAATGCTGAACTTGTCCAATGCCCTTTAAAGTATTTGTTGTTGGTGATGTAAAGGTAAGACAAAATGATGCTAAATAAAATAAATTTCCTAAATCTATTTCTTTATTCACAAGCCATTAGACATAGGTGGGCTTTAGATTTGGATGCAAGATGTTTCCAATTAGAAATATGTGGCCTGTCATGGCAAAAGGGTGCAGTTGTCTGTTTGTACATTGCTCATTGTAGTATATCTGATATATACAACTTTACTAGTCATCTGAAAGGTCACATCGAATTTAGAAGGTAATATATGTGTAAGAATAGAAGTAGGAGTATCAAAAGCCTTCGTTGCTCTTTTAATTTTGCACACACTTTAAATATATAGAAATTAACCATTTTTAAAAATCTGTATGATTCCAAGGAAATGGTATTTGGATAAATGTAGATTATATGTACATGATGTAGGGATCATTTGTATAACCTTTCCATTTTTAACCAAGTTTCTAATCAATGTGTCTTTTGGGAATTTGTAGACTTTGTAGGCATGCTTCCTTCCCTATTCATTTATGCCCATGTCTGCATTATTAAACATCGATTGCCACCCAACTAGCCAGCTATCAAAGGAGTTAGTGTGAATTATCGGTGTGAAGTAGATGTGGGATGCATAAGGGAGGGGGTGGGTTCTATTCCATATTCATTCATACCCATATGTCTGCATTATTAAACATCGATTGTCACCCAGCTAGCCAGCTATCAAAGGAGTTAGTGTGAATTTAGATTATCGGTGTGAAGTAGATGTGGGACGCAAGAGGGAGGGGGTGGGTTCGCTTCCATATTCATTCATGCCCATATGTGTACCGCCGCGGCAAAAGGGTCCAGTTGTCGGCTCGTACATGTTGCTCCTTGTAGCATATCTAATGTATGGTATTTGTATTCATCAGATATGCTACAATGAGCAACATGTAGGAGTCGACAACTGGACCCTTTTGCCGCGGCGGTACACATATGTCTGCATTATTAAACATTGATTGTCGCCCAGCTAGCCAGCTATCAAAGGAGTTACGTGTGAATTTAGATTATCGGTGTGAAGTAGATGTGGGAGGGTGCCTGTAGTTGCCATGTTATAGAGAGTGAAGGAGTATGTCAGTTTACATCAGTAAGAACAACAAGTTTTTAGCAGTTTCCATTTAATTTTTTTTTTGATCTGTTGATCTGTTGTTTGTTTCTCCATTTTAGTTTTTTTAAATAGCTATCTTTGTTATGTGATGCATCTAGGGGGTGACTCATATGGCCAATCACTAAGAGACAACATTTGATACCAGAATATTTGATTTTAAAGGGACTGGCCTAGATCCTAACATATCCTACCAGTAGTTTCCGCTGAATTTGTATAACAGAGGAAAAAAATGAAATTATATACTAGCTGTATTTGTTTTTCGCCAGCGAAAAAAATGATTGAAAAAGTGTTTCTAGTTTCAAATCTTAAAAAGATATTGTTTCTACACCTGTGATGGGTAAACAAAATTATTTTTGATGAAATTGTTTCTCTTTTGATATGTATTAAATTATCTCCAAGAACTTCATTTGATATTTTATCTGGTAAATCCATCTAAGGTACAAATTTAGGATTTAGGAGACACAGGATAGTCACACCACCATCACATATAGATATTATTGCAAATCAATTCGCTGTCAAGTTGAGCCATTTCTGTGTAAATTTTTTCACTTGTGTGGATTTTACTACTCTTTTAAGCTTTATTAAGAGCATTTAAGTTTTTAATTCTAAACTTGGAATCTAGGCTAGTCTCTTTAAATCTTGTATCCGTCTGGAAACAGACATGTTTGTAAGTTTGTGAAAAAGAAGAAAATCATCTCGCAAATTTCTGCTTTGCCTCAATTAAAAATCAAGTTCAAAGAAATCTTGCAGTTGCAGACAATTAATATTTTACGGCGCATAAAAATTCCATATAAGTATGACTTATTACATATCATTTAAAAGCTTCATTTGTAGAAAATTAAAATATGTCATAAAAATCATCACGACTTTCTGTTCATTTTGCCAGAGCACCACTCATTTAGCTTCCGAGACTTGCTCTTGTTAAACATTAAAATGCATTTCTACTTTTGACTAGTAATAATTATAAGATTTCAAACCTTCTTTCTTTTAAAGTCATATTTTTATCATGACATTTACACCATAACATAAAAGAGCATCTATTGACAAGAAAAGCCCATTAAATACAAAAATTAAATGTATTCCTTGAAATTAGAGTATATACATTCTTTTTAATGGTTAAGATCAGTGCCTACAACTTGGTACTTAAATCCAACATCACTTATTAATGGCTTCAAGATTGCTGAACCAATTTCAAGACTAGATTCATTTTCACAAAAATGACTCATTAAATGTTACATGTGTTCATGATAAGTAACAAAGTGTTGATGAATTCAAGATTTTGGAACTGGATTATAATAGAACCAATGCATTGTATAAAGTCAGCATCATTTCAAAACCCATTTTCTTTCTTATCATCTAATTGGAAATACCTTAAGTATGTACAAAGTGGATAGTCCCAAGTGTGTTCCATAATGAAGACAATGAGGATTTCATTGATGAAAATGATGAGTGTGGCCGAAATAATAGTGTGGCCGAAATTATATTGGACTTGTAACTAATGATGGACTAGTTTCTTGAACTGATGATTTTTGTAAATATTACAGACACACAAATACACATAAGAATATGAACACAGTTTTCCTGTTACCTTGAGATAAATTTAGTATTTTGTAATCACACATGCTTACAAAGGTTATTTGTGTTTTGTAATGGACAAATCATTTTCTTAATGGACAAAATAGCATTCAGCTCCAAAAAGGGTACTATTTTTAAACACCTTTTTGTTATTCACTTGGGCCCATTCGTATGTCCATGTGACGAATATAGAATGGACATTTTAGGGTGAGGGGGAAGAGTGGTATCTTCTATATTCCTTCTAGTTAAAATATGTGCTTAGGTATCACTATTGTTATGTTGGAGACCCTTACCTCTTCAAATATATATAGTAAGTAGTCTTTTAAATTTATAGTATCAAATATGTGTTGAAACCAACTTCATATAAAAACTTTAAGCAGAAAAAAAATCCAAATGAAAGTCTGAAATTCTTAACTGTTAATAATATTATCAAGACAAAGCTGTTTCAAGGTCAGAAATATCAAGAAAGCTGTTAATAGTTTGATGCAATCTAGCAAGAATAGAAAGTGGAAAGCTGGTAATAATTATGCCAAGTAATTAAATCCTTGATTGTCTCTGGAGTAATTAGCTGCTTAATGTCAAGACTTGATTAAATCAAATGACAAACGATATGTCAAGAATCACATATTACGCCATTATTTAGAAACATTTCACTAGATCATGACTGTTTGGGCAAGTAAGAACTTGCTCCTGTGTAACTTTGACAACTGTTTTGGGTGTAGATTGTATCAAAAGGTTAACTCCGTGTGGCCATTGGTTCATGGGATTTCATTATAACACATTAGAAGTATTACATTCATGTTTGCGTAAAATATTGATAAATTTAATTCTGCTTCATAGTCAATTCTCAACAAACCTTTCTTAAACATATCATCAGTTGAACTGCCGATTGGTTTATCCTTTACAAATTGTGATTACCTTTTCCAGTTATTAGCTTTTCCAGTTTCTTATAGCCTATATCTCCTCAGAAACAGTTGACAGTGAAATCTTGGTGTGATCATTACTGTCAGGTCCAACTAAACCATCTGTGTGAGTAAGCTTATGATTGAGAGTGGCATAGATGGTGTAGACCTATTACATTTCTTTTGATTTTAACAAACCTACTTTGGTGTGTGAACTAAGGAGTTGCAATTTCAGTTTGTTGCATGTGTTTGTTTGTTCTGGGAAAATTTTCCTGGTAATATTGTTCAAAGTTTTAACTGAAAGTTTTGGTAGATATTTTTGAATACTTGTAACCATTGATCATTTAACAAGATTACATGATTGACCATATCCTGAACTAAGCTGAATTTTACAAAGCCTGAAAAAAGTAGTCCATGGAATAACTGTATTTTTCATTTACGAATACCAAATGACAATGTCAATGGAATTTATATATATCGTTACTAATTCCTGGGTTAAAGTTATTGCACTTTTGTGAATATGGACCAATGAATTTGAGAGAAGATAAATTATAAACTTCGAACATTTAAAAGTCTTGAATTTTGGATCAAGCTCAGGGAGAAAGTCTCAAGCATGTCCTGAATAATCTCCTGTGAAAAAATGTGTGCTAATAAGATGGAATACAATCGTTGTGGAATTACGATGAAATCTTGGTGTGATATTACAATCAGGTGTATTTAAACCATATGCATAGAGCAAGCTTATATGATGTGTTCCATATGATTGAGTGTGGTATGGATGATCAGACCAAATAGATTTCTTTGAATTCAACTGTTCTACTTTAGTATGTGAAGAAAATTTACTATAGTTACAATGTATGTCATCACAATCGTCATGGGGATGCTTATTTTGGGTGTTAATACAATAAAACACATATGGAATCAATTCATTATGATTTGTAAATATGATGCAATTTGAATGTGGTGTTGTGTTTGTTTTTTTACAAGGGGAAAGTAGATCTGTTTCCAAAAGAATTATCACACAGTTTCTACAAGTGCACCTGTTCAGCTTCAAATTACACAAGTAATGTTGAATAATTGTCTACCAAGACTACATATTTTGGATGATTTGCCTTTCTATATTTTCTTTGAAAAGTAAGGAGTCTTAAAGACTAAACTAATATCAAATATCTTTTTTGATAGGTATTAAATAAAAAATAACCAAAAATGATGCACAAAGAAGCGCTAATAAGATGGAATATAATCCTTGTGGGATTAGGATTGAAATCTAGTTGTGTTAATTACCGTCAGGTTCAATTTAAATTAAACCATCTGTATAGAGTATGATTGAGTACAGCGTGGATGATGTGGGCCTGATAGTTTTTTTGAAATGACCTACTTTAGTTTGTGAAGATGCGCAAGTAGATGTCACTGTAATTCTATCAGGAATTCAAAAAATTGTTGTTGATACAATAACATACGGAATCAATTCATTATGATTTGTTGAATATAATACAACATAAATTTGGTACAAGTATTTGTTTCACAGAATACTATGCATGGAGTTTTCTCTGGCTCAACTGATTGGTAGAAAGTTTTGAATACCAGTAGTAATTTTTTATTTATCAAGATCACATACTTGGGTGATTTGGCTATATCTGTTTTTATTGGCAACTGGGATTCAGAGTAGATGGAATCCTAAACCTCTGACATTTGCAAGTCTTGAATTTTAGATTGAGCTAGCTCAGAGACAATGTTATCAAAAATTACTAAAAAATCTCCAGTGAAAAATAGTGCTTATAAGATGGAATACAATCTTTGTGGAATTACAGTGAAATCTAGGTGTGATCACTACCATCAGATCCAATATACCATCTGTATAGGGTAAGCTTATATGATGAGTTCCATATGATTGAGTGCGGCATGGATGATGTAGACCTAATAGGTTTCTTTGAACACAACTGACCTACTTTGGTTGGTGAAGAAGAAAGGCGAGTTATGATATACATCATAGCAACTTGCAATCCATGCACATTTTGGTTGTTGATACAATAAGATACATATGGAATCAATTCATTATGATCTGGTGAAAATGATCTAATTCAATTTGCTAGGGATGGTATATATCAGATTCTGTAAAGCTTTTAAAACATTTTTCTCGTTTTCCCATTGCTATAGTATTCACCAGTCCAAGTTGTAATAGAAATATTTAGATAATTACCAAGCACTTTGTACATAATTTTGTACAGATTATTCAAAAATATGTGTTAAAAACACTTTTGTTGATATTCTCAGATATTCAGGTGATCTTAATCCAATGCTAAAAATAATTACCTGATCATATTTAATTTCTCAAATATGTGACCTGTCATATCAAAAGGTACCTTAAGGGTTCCAAAATCAAAACTGATTTTTTGGTCTCTTATTCATCTTGCAGATAATTAAGCTTTTAAATAATTTGGTTATTGGATGTTCAGTTGCAAAGTTACATCCAAATTGGTAAAAGGCTTATTCAGAAAATTACAATTCAGAGAAAATCAAATTTAAAGTTTTTGTGCTGAGTAAATTTTGAATGGAGAGAGGATTTTATCTTGGTTTTAAGACATTTTTCTTATGTTTTGGATGTTGGAATCTGATTAGTATGATAGAATACCCTTCAAAGGCAACATTTCTGATGAAATTAGAAATTCAACCTTGGACGTGATTTTGACTATGCTCAGCTTCAATGGTTTGTATCTCGTAATTTACTATCCCGACCTTAAGGTACCTTTCAATATGACGGGTCACATATATGCTTTTATATAAAATAAAATAATGTTGATGGTTTTCAAGTTCTGATTACAAAATTATAGGCATTGTACGGTTACAACTTCCTGTTAATTTGATTAGAATGTCTCTGCCATGAAATGAAAATGGGATTAAAAATGGATTAAATATCCAGTCAATTCTGTCAAAATAAATGAAAATAAGCTTGAGTGACAGCCTCTTAATTCTCTTAGTTCAAAGTGAATGAGCTGACCTATATTTTTTTACAGTTTTCCATGAATCATGTTAGATGTTTCTAAAATGGTATGACATATTGGATTTTGGGTAGAATTAATAGTTGGAAAAAGTATATTAAAGAAAGTTTTAAAGTAAAACGAACCTACTTTTTAAATAAATTTAAACAAATTGCAGGTGATTTATAGTGCACTACGCGGTCCCCCTGACTTGTAATTCCACACGGCCTCAGCACACTTTACAGAACAGTTCTAATCATTGGGTTTAAATCACTACCTGGACTCCCTGGGGCCAAAGGGCTTACTGTGGCCTACAAATTGGCGCAACCCTAGCTTGAGCAATTCACACCCTCATAGAATATACAGTTTTCGCACAATCAGCTCCCAGCTGGACTCGAACACGGAACGATCGATATCATATGTTTAACAGTCCGAGAACTAACCGACTGAGCTAGCGAGAACTATACTTTTATAAATCCTCGGAAAAAAAGGTTTCCTACACAATTTTGAGATTATTAAAAAATATGATTGAAAAGCTATTTGAAAAGAATCAATTCACCTTTCTTACCGCTAGGTATCATTGGCAACCTTTTTTGTGTTGTGTTAACAATTATTTTCAAAATACACCCCCCCCCCCCAAAAAAAAAAAGGGGGGGGGGGGAAATGCCAGAAAATTGTTGAGGACAATTTTTTTCTTCCAGTTTTGACATTACTGCAAAAGACATCGCACTTTAAAAAGTACTCCCTTTTTTTCTCCTGAGTGTCATACTATAAAGAATATAAACAGATTAATTGTTACTTGGAGGTAATAGAAGTGTGGTGTAACCGTCTTGAACTAGATAACTAACGGGGCATAGTTATGTACATGTTTATCATTCACATTATTGAAAACACAGAAACATAAAAATTTGATTGATGGAGAAAGAGGGCTAAGTAGCTATTAATTACATGCAAATTAAATATTTAAATAGGATCAAGAGGAATTTAGTTTAAAAATATGCTCTTTTTACAAATAAACGACTGATGATTGAAATTGGGTCATTACATATATCATTTATGGATAACCTAATTCTTGAGATTTTGTGTCACATTTCTTCAGTAATAGCTTTTTTTATTAAAACCTAGAATTATCAAATTTCACTTCGTAAAATTTGATTGAAATTCTCATCTTTTCAGATGGAATTTCTTCCCTTAAGCTTACAAAACAGTTACATATATATTTGTACTGCTTGACAATCAAATGTAAGGCTTAGTAATTGCTGATTCATGTGATTGGAAATGTGAGCCAACTTCTGGATGATAATGTATGTTATTTGAAGTAATCAAACTAAAGATAAATCTCTTGGAGATTTGGAAAGATCTGATTTCTAGTCTGGCAGGATGTAATATATTTCAAAACGTTTGGTCCTTGATGAGTAAAAGAAGGGAAAATAGAAGCTGTCACTCTAGTTTATTTAAGTGATCATTAGTATTGTTAAACGTTATCTGATGAAGAAAATTCACCAATCTCAAGGCTCTTAAGTCCGACATGTCCCTAGTCCTAAGGCTCGCTAGTCCAAACACGTTATTCAATGGGGAAAATATAACCTTGAAAAAGGCTCACTAGTCCGAAAAACAACTAGCTCAGTCCAAAATTTGGCTAGTCCGATTATGATAGTAAGCTCGCTAGTCCGAATTTTGAAAACAGCTTGCTAGTCCGAATTTTGGAAAACGATAAATATGCATGTTTTTTATCCTTTTGAACTAGCGAGCTGTTTTAAAAATTCGGACTTGCAAGCCTTTTTTGCAATTTAGACTAGTGATTCTATTTTAAAATTCGGACTGGCGAGCTCTTAAAATCGGACTAGCTAGCTGTTTTCAAAATTCGGACTAGCGAGCTGTTTTTGAAATTCGGACTAGCGACTTTTTTTATTTTTCAGACTGGCGAGCCTTATTTAAAAATTGTTTAAAGACTTCAAATGTATCCTTTTTAACTGTAGTGAAATAAACTTTGTAGTTTACCTCACTTTTTATCAAAATATGCAATGGACTAACATTCTTCTTCTTTTGTGTCTTTTCATTGATGTCCCTGCCTAAACTAGGTAAGTGTATCCTACTTACATAGTAAATCCAAAAAGTGTTATGTTATTCATTCTGTTTTGTTTCAAATAATGAATTTTGGATTTCCAATGAATACATAAAAATGAATGATAAGCATATATGGAAAAATATGTATATTTAAATATTAAATTCAAGGTATTTGTTAGACAAATCTTGTTGAATTTTACATGTTTCAAAGAATTTGCTTATCCCTAAATTGTATAGCCTTTGTTTTGGGCTGCAAAATGTAACCAAATATTATTTTTCTTGGTTAAGTAATCCCTACTTATATAATGACCAGATGTATTATACATAATTCATCCTTCATTTTTTTTGATGAAAATTCATATTTTAAAGATAATTGAGATATGAAATGTTTATGTGAACAAAAAAAATTTGAATGTTAGAAGTAAATTGATTGTGTATGTAATGATAGAGCACGGTAATTCAACCAGGTTTTTTTAGAAACTGGATAACAACCATGTGATGCTACACCAAATTCAGTGGAAAAATAGGGAATGTATATGGGCCACTAAATTCAAGATTCAATTCTAAAATACCAAGTAATAAACGTAGGACTGATTACCCTGCTTGTGTGGTTTAATAAAAAAGCAGATTTTTTGCTTGAAGTATAAAAAGTTTCATTTTTACTGGATTTCACTGAAATGTGCCCTATACATACAGGTGGGGAGATTGCCATATTCAAATCCACAATCACAAATCCATACATCATTTTAAATCTCTTAATAGAAAATGGTGCCATTGTTATGCTGAGGTCACATATAGAACAATAAGTATTTGGGTGAGTAATCAAACTCATTTGCAATTTCTGAACAAAATTGTTGATGTCTATTTCAAAATATTTTTGTAAACAAAATCAATATTCCATTCTAATATATAATTTTGAGACTCCACTCATGTAATATGCCAACATTCTATATTTTACATATTTTGTATAAGTATGGACAACTTGAAAAGGACTTTTTTTCCATCCATCTTTTCTTCACAGCACCGAAAATGAATGATTATTTTATCACTTTTAGTGCTGACATGCTGATTATTGCAAAGCCACCTCACAAATATAAAAATTGGGCTTTTCAATTAAAGCAATACTATAAAGTGTTAAAAATGAAGCGTCTCCTGTCACCCATGACTTTTGATTTTTTTGGGCTTATTTGGTTTGTTATTAGTAGATATGAATACCCTCCAAACAATTTGGCTCAAAGATGCTTACTTTTTCTGGTATGACCATTTGTTGAATTAAATTTGGGATCCCGAATTTAATTCCATATATATAAGTATAGGAAAGCATGCATGTGCTTTTTATCCATTTTTTGGTGGCAAAACAATTTTTTCTGCAAAATACACTTGAAAATGCTTTTAGAAGGTCACATTCCTACATCTTATGCTGTTTTTAATATAAAACATTTTGAATCAAAATCTTATAGTATTGCTTTAACAATCTAGGTATCAATTTAAGATATGTTCAAGTACTTCATTAATTATCATACATAAAAACCCACATACTTTTTCATATCGCTACCCAATATTTTTTTCATTATTTTGAATTTCAAGAATATTAATAATATTTTAGTTTTAAATGACAGATTAATTTATTCATCATCACAACCAAGTCATCACATGTACTTTACAATTAGCAACCCACTAATCAATTTACAAATTTAACTTTTACCAATTTTGATTTTGATGTCAAATATTAATTTCAAAATGGGATATTTTCGATTTATCATACTTACATCATAACTGTAGAGACTCAGGAATTAACAGCACTATCAAGTGACTTATTTATTGACATTTTTTATTTAATAATCTCAGTTGCGATGTCGCCGTAATCCCCCATGCATATGCTATATTATTTCTAGATGGTTGTTTGTCGGCCCGCTGCGGTATTATTGTCATTTCTGGCAGTCAAATTAATCTCACGTCATCAGATAATGCCATCAATTTATGCTTTGACATGTGAGGAAGATTAAGTTTGGCATGAGTGCGTGGTAATATTAAGAGCTAGCATTTATGTGAGCCAAGTTATGTCATTACCTATATGTTTGGTATTGTAATTTATTTTCCTTATATGATACCTACACTGATATTGATGGAATGATATTATTGAGAATTGCTTGGAATGGGTTTTAAAACAAAATATCAAAATGGTATGTGGGAAGCAGGTTAGTGTAGCGGTATTTCCCTTGCTTTGCACCAATGAGGTTCTGGGTCCGAGTCCCGCGCCCGGTGCTTTATGTGCATTTGGTTTTCCTCCTGCCCTAAAACTGAATACTAAAGAAAGATCTAGGACCCCAATGAAAATAAGCTTCATTAGAGGCTTTCTTGGGTTATCCTTGGCTATCAGCCTAAATAATTCTTTCTTTCTTTCTTTCTTTCTTATCTTGTATTTCAAGAAGTGATTGTAAACTCTGTAGCTATTAGGATTGATTTTGTTCTTTTTCATATTTCAATCATTGTACAAAAATGTAGTTGCTGGTATTACATTTTCTTATTTACATATCATTGCCAGATTACACTAAATCAAATTGGTAGATTCATTGTTAAATTTAAATGACAAAAATAATGGAAAGAAATGTAGTGTGTCTTCATCGGTATTTATCAGACTGTAGGAAGTGAAAATATATATATGCTGAATCAGTAAAGAGGTGGTCACAACCCGTCGCACGTGCACATAATTCAATCCAACTTAAATATAAAATCTAAGTCAAGATTGATGTAAAATATGCAAATATACACAGATTTTGTTATGAAACAAAACTACATTACATGAAGTCTTAAAAATAAATGGAAAGGAATTTGAAACACCATCTTCAATTGTTTTTGAATATATTATGTACTGAAACTACTTTCAGAAAATGTTATCATTGCATTGTCTAAACTAACCAACCCTTCTCATATAGGTTATCTAATGAAGAAATAGGGCAGAAACTGGGTCTGTCTGTGTGGATATGAAAAATTGATCCCAACCCATGTAAATATTAAATTTTAGAATTTATTGTACATGAAGTCTTGATTTTCATGTGACAACTTATGTTTATTAAATGATATTTCAATAACTCCCTGCATCTCATTATACAGGAGCGAACCATTGTTGATTTGTGATGAATTCATGGTTGATATTTAAATTAGCACATTACGGACATTGCAGCGTTTACTGATGTGCGTCTACGCAGTACATATAAGTTGGTGCACTGTTCATTGCGCGCAATTAAAAACGGCAAACCAACAAACATTCGCAAACAAACATTTTGCTTCAAATTCTACTAGAATATTTTTATGAAGATTAGTTGGCCTATCTGTTAAATTGAAAACATTTATAATTTAATTCATGTTTTCAGGAAGATTTTTGTTTTTCTCAAATTAAGTCAGCTATAGATATTTGTTATTGGATATTGGCGAGAGGGTACTGTACTCCCACACTGTTCCCACGAATCACTTGACCTACTCTTTATTAACAAAATACACAAGGCTGTCATCTAATTCTCAAGTACAATGCAATGCTTTATCCTGCATAAGCAAAAACTTTCCTTCCTACATATAAATCACGTATAAAATCAGATTTTTGTTCATATAAACATTTCATAACTCCATTATGAGTAAAATGTATATTCCACACCTTAAGTAAATGCAGATTATGAAACATGAAGTACCGGGCAATATTTAGGAATATGCAGTGAAGCAAATTCTTTGAAATCTTTGAAATCAAATTATAACAGGATGTGTGTATGAAATAACGTGAATTGAATTTAATATTTGAAAATATATATTTCAAAGTCTTTCAAGATTTATTTCTATATATTCATTGAAAATTAAAAATTCATTGTTATTTGGTAGTTATTATTGTGAATTCAGGATAAATGATTGTATCCCAGTAGAGTTACCATATATAACAGTGGGTACACTTGATATGGTAAACTGAGTGCTAAAACACAAGATTTATCTTGTTTTGAGTCAAAACAAACTTATTTTAAGTCTTAATTTTCTTTACTTAGTACATAAAATGGCTCTGTAGGCATGGAGGGTCCTTAAGTTTCTCAAGCCATTTTAAGTTGCTTGTCTTTTAGTCAAAGCTAGACTTAGGAATAAGTAATATTTCCCACATAGGGTGGTTGAGAAAAAGGTTATTATTACTTTGGTTTGGACAGAGATTCTTATTTAAAATGTACACTTGTTCTAGGATTTTCCTTAAAATATAGACAAATTTTGGTCATTTTGATCCTTTTTTTAAAGTGTTACCCAGAAGTACTTCAGGCTAAAATGGGAGCCATTTTTTATGAAGTAATCTATAGATTTGGGCAGCTTTCTGATTATTACATTTTAAGACAGACTAGATCTGTTCAAATATCCAGAGAGATTTTTTCATGGGGGGGTGGGGAGGCACACCCAACTTTGGTTTTGGTAGGGGTGTGCGGCCCTGATATCTGAAACCCTTGTCTAGAGAACGGAAGATTTACTCTGAAAAGGGGGTCTAGAGAACTGAAGGGACCCCAAAAATGACCCTTCAGAACTACTTTTTGGGCAAAAATTGGGCTCTGGAAGCAAATTCTGAAATGTTGCTTGAAATGGGGGTCTTGGGAACTAAATTTCAAAAAATGGAAGGCTAGGGAACTGAAAAGTTTTGAAAATAAGACTTGCGAACTAAAGGTTGTGCTTGAAATGGAGGTCTAGGGAGCGGCAGAAAGGTGTAAAAAGGGGGTCTTGAGGGCCGCACATACACGTATGACCTTTTTTAGTCAGTGCCCCCCACAGATTTTTTTACCTTCAGTAAGATTACTTCAAATGTGATACATCATAATCATTTGCAGCTTGAGCTCACATTTCCAATCATATTAATCAGTAATCACAAAGCCTCAGATTTTATTGTCAATAAGTACAAATATATATATAACTGTTTAAAAGCTTAAGGGAAGAAATTTCATCTGAGAAGACAAGAATTTCAATCAGGTTGTACAAACTGAAATTTGACAATCTAAGTTTCAATTAATTAAATGAGCCATTACTGAAGAAAATATGGTTTAAGCAGCATTACAATCTCAAGAATTAGGTTATCCATAAATGATACATGCAATGACCCATTAGAAAGACCTGTAATCGGTAATAATGAGCACATTTAAAATCTAAATTCCTCATTTTTATTTTGACTAATCCTCCATCAATCAAATCCACATGTTTGTGTAGTTTTGATAACTTGAGATATAAGCACATGTGCAACTATTATTATGAGGGTTGAGAGCCACAAGGCCGATAGGGGCGAAATCATACTCTGCCTACCAAACATTTGGTCGTGACGTCACCAAATATTTGCCATCAGGCTTAAAGTATGAACGGGTAGCAAACATTGGTCCAATGTATATGGCAATTTAATAGCATGTGCAATTCAGCGCAAATTTTATTTGGTCTCAACTCGGTGTTGAAGGTTTTTTCTTTGGAGTCGATCGTCATTTTGTCGTCATGACCACATGTTTGGTAGGAAAAATTTTGTTTGGAGGCCGACTATGATTTCACCCTATCTGCATTTCAACAATCCTGACAACAAAAGATTTCAAGATCTCATGATCATATACACATGTGTGATAGATTATTCATCTTGAATATACCATTAGGTCTTGAAACATTTTGGTCTAAGGATTGTTGCCTTGCAGATAAGACCCTGTGGCTCTCAATCCTCTTTAATGGACTCAACCATCTAGTCCATTAAAGGAGCTTGGTCCGATTGCCTCAACTTTTTTTCAAACTTTTTGAGATTATGGCACCAAAATATTGCTCATATTTTTCTCATAACCCATGTGAAATTTCACGGCTTAGTTATGTTCCGTTTTGGCGACATGTAAGAAAATGTGTCTAATTATGGTAACCATGATTAGTGCTATACAGTAACGTATAGGAAGCTCTGAAATGCAAAACTGCCCATAAAATCAAAACCGTTTGACCGATTCAGCTGAAATTTGAAATTTAGACCTCTTGAGTAATCATCTTTCATATGAGATAGAAAACTAAATTTTGAAAAATCGGATCAAGCTCCTTTAAGGCTACACCATACCATTTCCTGTTCATAACAAAATAATAAGGCCAGAAAATATTGTTTGGTTGTACTTCACCAACCTACCATAAATTTTAAAATTCAAAAAAGGTATTTTATTTTATTTGCTGTACAAAAGAATACCGACCTTTGCATGACAAAAGCTCATGTGCGTGAACAATTTGTTTGCTGTGAGATAGGTTTAACTATTTTCATTAATACCGTCCTTATTGTTTTGAAAATTCCTAAAACTATTGTTTTTTCTTTCTAATCTTTACATTCTAAATTGCAAAGAAGTGCAGTTTGTGTTAAAAATTAGTTGTTTATAATGACTGTATAGGCTGTAACAGAAAAAATCATACATTGTTATCTACAACTACATAAAGCCATTAATCACTTTTAAACCTATTGAAGAGAAAACTCACTGGCAATATTTATTTTAGATTCCAACAGCTTCAGAACATTTTTTGTCAGTATAAAATGTTTTAAAACAATCACATGAACTGAAGTTTATGACATGAATGGGAATATATCAGAAAATCCTTGTTGTCAAGCACTAAATGCCAAGACAAAACAGAAAATATTTTGATTAAAATGTATTTGTTTAGTTTCATCCTTTGTATAGACCAATACACTTGTGAGCTGCTGTTTGGTGGGGCCAGGATCAACTAAGTCTCAGGACAATGTGTGGTCTTAGCAAAACTGTGCAGGACTCAGTAGTCATTTTTGAAAGACAACCCATTATCATATACATTCAAAAGGAGGTATGAATTTCAAGGTCAGAATTAACAGTCTTTTCAAGTTGCCCAGCACATTGCAAATTCTATAGATGATAATAATTTACCCATAAGTTTACAATAAAAATCCACAGCTGACTCTACGCTTAACATTTGAATATGCCAGAATAAGAACATCTCAACTCCAATAGCTCTCTTCTGTTAAGTTAGGTAAAATATAAATCCATATAAATCTCTGGAAATGCTTTCAAATCACTAGATAGCATTTCTATGTCTTTATCCCAATCATAGTGTCACATTTGACCTTGTAGTTGACTTTCTTAGATATTGTTAGATAATTTTCCTAGCATATAGTTGCAGAGGAGAGCACATGGAGTTGGGATGTAATGGCTGTTTAAATATAGCAACTATGTACTGTAACAATTATCTAACAATGTCTAAACAAGTCAACCACAAGGTCAAATGTGACATTATGATTGGGATATTGACATGGAAATGCTATTTTAGTGATGTGAAAGCATTTTCAGATATTTGTATGCATTTATATTTTATAAATATAATTAATAGAAGGGAGCTATTGGAGTTGGGATGTTCTTATTCTGGCGTATTCATTTGCAAATCATGTTTATAAATGTAATCTAAATATTCCCAGTGAAGTATTCTGCAATATAAACCATATAATGATAAATTGAATTTGCTTTCATCACCAAGCATGCAATACAACTATGACTACCAAAATATCTTCACAAAAGGAAAGAAGAATTAGGCCAAAAAAATAAAATAAAATCTGTTTCCTGTGACCCGCGCTCATTAATTCCTTTTTAACAGTCTTAAATCATGCGTAGCTTCTTTTTCTCTTATATTTGTATAAAAATAGAAATATTGAAAAAAATGACAAATCCTGAGAGTGAGGAAAGATCAATATTCCCCCAAAAAGCTTACTAGTACATCGGACTACTTCGTGAAAAAATCAAATTTTTGATTCAGATTCCCTTACTAGGTTATAATTTGGCCAATTCAACATACAAATTGGGAAAAAGTGACGCATTGAGCAATCATCTGGCAAATAAATCAAAAACAAAAAAACACATATCACATTGCAATTTTCAGACCTGCTACAGGAAACAGACTTGTTTTTTTCTTGGCCTTGGTATAGTATTTTTTTCTTAGAGAGAAGCACAGAGAGAGAAGAGGAATTCAATTGACTTTTGATAAATGCTTAACACCACATGGCTTATATACCCAATGAGACCTAGGCACTACCTAGACCACACTCTCCTAACATATCCGTTATAGTTCTAGTTGGCTTATACCTAAAGAGACCTGGGCACTAGACCCAACTATGTATCCTACCATGCTATGGCAGGTATGGACTAACATAATTTAAGTCTGGTTAAAGTCAATTTCTATAAATAAAAATGTGCCATCATATATCACATCAACTGTCTCACAAATATTTCACCAAGTTGAACTGATGTCTGAATGTTTATCTTTTTATGCAACATTTCAATTATTCTGTCTCTCTTGTATATCATAACACAGTCACTGATATATTGCATTGATGCCAACTATTGTTTCTATTAATGGTAATCCTAGAAAATATTTATGAAATCAGATACTTAAAGGTTTAAAATTGATTTTTGACATTTTGTAAAACAATATTATAAGGTACAGAAGAGTCACTATCGATACAGTTTAAAGT
>JXSR01S007237.1:47331-70906 GCA_000969725.1 Ophiothrix spiculata | reverse complement strand
AGGCCAAGGCCTTCATGTCCGAGGACCAAGGACTTCAAAAAATGTCCTTAAGGACTCCTCGAGGCCAAGGACTGGCCTCGAGGACTACAACACTGCACACACTGTATATACATCAAGTGAAGATTTACGCGATCTGCCTGGATATCGGGCTAAACTCCGAATATATCCAGAGGTACAATACCTCTGCTCCATGAGTGACACAAGATGGCGGAGAAAACTGGTTCCCCTATAAAAATTCCTGGGGTTAGACAGATATTATTCAGTGCAAAAAGTCCCATGAAATAACCTGACAAATGGCAAATACAAATGCCTTGCAATTTTGGGACTTTAAATTTGCCCATTTACAATAAATAAATTCAACTATTTCGGGAAAATATGCAGCAGTTGGAAATAAATAAACAAAATCATAACAAATATCAAGTATTTGATTTAATTTAATATTTATTTTATTATCAAATACATATGTGTGTGGGTTGTATGTTTCAAATTGCTTCTCCGTTCACTCACCTTCATGACATCCAGCCTATCTTCATCACATCTGACAAACACACTGGAGCTAGCTGACAGAGGTAATGAATTGGATAATGTGACCGCTTCCTGAGCCAGCCGCCTAGCCCTGCTGGCATTGGTCACATTCCCTGATGACTTGACGTTCGATGCGTAGTGATGGCCCATCACAAAGTTGATCTTACCATCATCTTCTTCAGAGATCATATGGAAGGTATCTGTGGGCAAAGTGAATGTCATTGGTCAACATATATGCAATTTTTGACAATCAAATTCTTACTTTTTATACTTTGAACTTAACACACAACAGAAACCATATCAAACCAAAGTATATTAAGCTACACTGTGTTCAGTCGCATGCGACTACATCACCAACCAGTTGTTGGGTGCAACATATGACTCATTTCATCAAAGTGACACAAATGTTAGAATTTGTTTAACATATGCTTATGGTGCACACAAAACTTCTTGCAGTATACTTACCAAACTGCATTTTCTTCATGAGGTTGACATAGAATTCATCGGAGCCAATCTTACCAGATGAGCTTCCAGCAGCTGAACTTTCTGAGTCTTCATGATCCATCTCATCTGTTATAGGAAATTGAAAAAATATTGGAATTACATCCTTCTCTAGAAAATATTAAAAAAAAGGGTTATTTGTGCTTTATGTGTTTGTACCATGTAGAACGATACTTTGATATCATTTCAATATCATGGAAACATAAAAACATGGAATTGGTAAATATTGCAAAGACACAAATCAGGACATTTTAATAAGCATAACGAACCATATTCACAGCTTTGGTTTGAGTCCAGGCACTTCGATTTTAATAAGGATTATAGCACCTGGAAGATTTATTTAGAGTAATTCCGTAGACAATTTTTTCATAAGAATTGAAAAAGACACGTGATATCACCAGGCCTAGTGCCATCCAATTCTAAGACTCAACTTACTTGTCACTCATCAATAACAATTTTTTTTTTAAATTAACTTTTTTAATCATTTGCACGTGTAAAATCAGAAAAATCCAGGACAATCCTTAGAAAATCAGTACAGTTGACATGTAAAAGCATGTTTCGGTACATAGATTATATTCACACCTGTTCAGTCTTTTAGACTTTATGCCAACATTACAACAGAGTTAAATGGAATAACATAGATCTACACTCCACAAGAGGGTTGGGTATTTATTTTCTCAACCAAAACCAACCTGATACAGAAATAATCACACAATCAAATTACCATACTGTTACTCACCTCTGGATTTAGCAATAAGTTTACTCGTTGCCCTGGTAACAATTTCTACCGTTCGTTGTATTTCGGGTACTAGCTGTGTGAGTCCCTCAGCATCAGCGTCTTCTTCCGGTGGGGAATCCTTGTTCAAAGATCGCCGGCTGTTTGGTTTTCCTTCCTTGTTTAGTCTACAAGAAATAAGATGACATGATGATCAATGCTTACATCAATGATTTTAACACATCCCTAACATGTTACAATTTCAAACAAACCTGTAGCCAATGACCATGTCCTATTAAGGTTTGGCCGACATAATGTTATGCACAATCAAGAAGAGCTGTATGTGGGCTTCCATTTCATTCAAAAAGAAATTACAGAAAATTCACAAATTTTTAAATTTTCAGAAGTCGCTTTTGACTTGATATGATTAACATAATGTAACAACAAATTTTCTTCTTGTTGCAATTCCCACTAATTTGCTAAATCAATAACCATACTGAGGCTTCTGGTAATAAAATACATACAAACCAATTAGACAAAACTACACAGCAAAGTTCCGTTTGGGCTACTGGTGATCTGAAAACCAGCAGGAACTCATGCTGCGGACTAAATTCATGAAATAGGGTTACAAAGTATACTCATAGATATACACACACAAAAAAAAAAGCATGTAATAAAATCTTGCCGAGTCAAGATTGCAGCTCTGATATATGGTCAAGAAAACTGCCTCCTTGCCCACAAAAAACTCTATTTATATTAAACATGGTCAGAATATACTAAATTGAAAACTTTCTGTGTTGATCATAATATTTTCAATGATATGTTTCAGAAAAACCATTGTTTATCTAAGAGATTTTGCTAAAATATTACACCATATCTTCTACAAATGTTTATTCTTTACCTCACAGGACCAAGACAATTAAAAAACACCCGAGCCTCGACCAGAATAACAACCTGGGACTTCCTGAAAAATCATACACCACTAGCTGAATTATCGAAGCTAAATTTATCTTTATTGTAAATCTAAAAATAACATTCATTTAATATGTAAGAAGACCGTCAGCTAGACATTGGGGAGGGTGAGTTGAGGACAAGGGAACTGTATTTTCTTGGCCTTATGAAAGAGCAGAAAAGAACCTTTTTCGGATCCTTTCTTTGACTGTGTTTATCCTCTCAGCTTCTGTGTCTTCCCCTGAGAGACTGTCCTCTCTCAGAGCTCTTTGTTTGCCCTCAGTGTTGAATCTGTTAGAAAGGAGAGTAAATTATTACCCCAAATCACTCAGTGAGTAGCACTGACACCAAACGAGCATCACATACAGCACTGACACAACATGTACTCAAATTTCAACTTAATGCCACTGGTCTTGTTATACTAGCGGTTAATGTCCAAAATAATGCTAAGACAGAAACCCTGGTCATATAACCTTGCAACGAGGTTACGATGTGTTTACGGCGTCATAACGGGTAGAATTCGGTGGACACTGACTGGTGACCGAAAGGTGTCAGTGCGGAGACCGGGTGATGTCCATGAGCCGTAGAGACGCCGGAAGCATGCCGCAAGAATTACATTCTGAGTTAAAACCTTGCAACTTATATACGATGTCTTCAGTTATGGTCACATAACCACCAGTGGCTGACCTGTGACCAAACCGGCATCACAAGCTTTCAGCGGTGTCATACCGATGTCACCCCGGCATTACAGCGTTGCGGCTTTCTTAATGAATAGTTTTAAAGATTGACAGAATGAACAGAACAGTCAGTGTTTGTTTTAAATACCAATTTTGTTTGAGTGGGCAATAGCAAAAAGTACTGACTGGCTTTAATCAAACTAACCGTCAATATCATTTGCATGACTATCTCTAGTCCATCCTACGGTGCTCGCCTGTGAGGTCCATCTAGATGGACTAGACTATCTCATATTCACTTTACTACCAATAGAACATTACTCACTTGAGTCTTGATGTGTAAGTGTCCACACATGATTTCATGTTTTCCAGCAAGCTAACGACTGATGTTTCTGATGCACTCGTCTGATCGTCACCATTCTGGGGCAACAAAAGTGATGCCAGCATTGGGCACAAGGCAAGGGCACGTAAGATCTGCAGCAAGGCACAGTACAGAGGCACATGACGAGCCATGTCCAGAACTGAAACAAACATATATTTCAACAATGTTAAATAATGGTAATCCCTTACTAAAGGCACTGCTTGTCCTTCCTTGTATGTTTCATATGTCCTAAATGTAAAGATAGGGCCTTGGGGGGTTTTGACAAAAGACACATTATAAGATTGGTCTTGTTTAGGGCCCAATGTTGTAAATATAAAAACACACCAAATATAAAAATAACAGCAAAAAGTACATTTTTTTAAATACTTCAAATGAAGATCATCCTCAAGGCAAAAAAAATAATAATAATAATAATAAAATCCTTGTAATAGCGCCCAACGCAAGGAAAAGCCTCACGGCGCTTTACAAAGATACAAAGTAAAATACTGTACAAAAACCTACATCAGAAAATACATAATAATCAATAAGAACAAATGGTTACAATATTTGTACAATCTGATCCACGCATTCTTAATCATTTGCTAGTATCACACATAGTAGAGATAAGACAAAATATTCAGCCCTTGTTACATTATACATCTTTGCTGGCTTACCTGAGTCATTTCTGAGGTAGGAAGAGATAGCAGGTATCAGACACGACTGACTGAGTAACTCAACAAACACAGGAGGGAAGATGTTCTGTAGCTGATCTAGATTCTCATCATCGGATGGTTGGTCTACGTTAGAGGCAGCAGCTGCGCCTCGAGATCCTATTGTGTTATCCCATGCTGATCCTCCTGGGTTGATGTAGCTGGACAAGACCTATAATGGCAAATATAATATACATTGGGAACAAATGCAGGTAGATTTGAGCCTAGCATCATACATGCAAAGAGTACAGGCAACATCTGATCTAACATATCATTGACATTCCTATTTTTGGCACATTTTTTACAAAGAAGTGAGGTAGTCTCTTCGGTATTGAAAAATGTGACCCGTCATATCGAAAGGTACCTTAAGGTCGGTATAGTAAATTACGAGATACAGGCCATTGAGGCTGAGCATAGTCAAAAATCACGTCCAAGGTCGAATTTCTAATTTCATTAGAAACGTTACCTTTGAAGTGTATTATATCATATAAATCAGGTTCCAACATCCAAAACATAAGACAAATGTTTTAAAAAACGAGATAAAAATCCTTTCTCCATTCAAGTTTTGCCAGTGCAGAAACTTTAATATCGATTTTCTCAGAACTATAGTTTTCTGAATCAGTTCGATGCCTTTTACCGATTTGGATGTAACTATGCAATCGAACATCAAATACCCAAAAGCAAGGTGTCATTTTAAAGCTTAAAATGTAATCTTTCAGATGAGACCAAAAAATCAATTTTCATTCTGGGACCCTTAAGGTTCCTTTCGATATGACGGGCCACAAATGTAGAGACGGGTTTTGACTGATAAAACATTTCAACTTATTAGTTACATTTAAATAACGCCATGTGAAAATGCTTCTATTATTACAATTTTAGCCTAAAATTAAGAAATCAAACAGAAGGAATACTCTCAAGAGGAAGCAGTCTCAAAAACATTACTAAGACAATCTGACAAGAATGCTAGAGGATCTCCATTGAGAGACTACATCAAGCTGCTGCTAGAATATACAAGAATCGCTTCACAAGACTAAAATGCTTACACGAGATCCTTGTGGAAAGCAAGCATGAAAGCCCAACCTGGTTTGCCATATGCAAGCATCCAAACCATATTAGTAAGCTTGAACCGATGCATCGTATCGGCCATCGTATCGGGCCGATATTACACCATATCGGCAAAACATCATATCGGTAAAATTACCCGTCTTTGCCGATGAACTTTACCAATGTTTAAATGTTCCGCTAAACTTGTTTTAGAATCATAAAATGCCACGTAAATACAGTAAGCTTGTAAACGAAACACGGTTGTACCGGTACACGAACACAAGATTCGTGTTACGTAAGAAATATGCGGTAGACGAAAACACGAAACAAACGAAAGCTGTCCGATAAAATGTCATTTTATCCACACACAAAATTGTAATTTGCGCTTCGATCGAGAAAAATGAACTTGTTTGTTTTATGTTATTATTATTGCCACTAGATGGCGATGTTCCTAACTTCATAAACTACTAACTATCACGCTTACACATGCGCAATTGCGATTTTACTGGTTACTGCATATAACAAGATGGCGACCTACAGGTCGCAATTCGCGGAAAATGTCACCAATTTAAACTTCGATTGATGCGGGTTTTGTAATTTTTTTTTGAAAAAGCTCTTTCGGGGATATTTAACAGAACATTTAATGAACTGAATTCCAAATTTTTCATTCAAAATATTACTTGAAAATGAATTGATTTGACCCCTCTAGTTCGGACAATTTACTTCGGTTGATCGACTGGTGTTAACTAGTAAATATAGTACAGGGAATGAGTGCCAGCGCAGCAAATGACAGATATAAAACATCGGCATATCGTATCGGCAAGGAAATGGAGACATCGGTTCAAGCCTACATATTAGGTGACTTGCTGTGTTTGTCTGGATGATTCTTGACACAAACCATGACTCAGGTGATGTGTGTCATCCCCATATAAGCGTCATAATATATTTCTCCCTACAAAATGAGGACTATCTAACTTACCTTGAGTAAACATGTGACATGTTCTTCTTCAGCTTTCTGCCTAATCAGTGCCTGTTCTACATTCCACCCTGATGATGTGGAACCTGTCCCAAATCCTGTGCCTTTGGCCCAATAAGACTGGCTTCCTTTTTCTCCTGTACCACTTGGTCCTTGTGCCATACCAGTGGGTTGAGTAGGAGGACCTGGTAACGTCTAATAGCAAATTTAAAACAAGTTAATTTTAGTTGGATATTTCCACACTTATAAAAATTAACAAACCGTAGTATCCACTAGTCTATATGTGATAATAAGGATATTTTATATAGGTGTACAAGGAAATTAAAATATTGGCCATTCATCTACATGTCATGTACTGAAATTCTGGGTAGACCATCAAAGACAGTATCACGCCCAGCGTGCAAAACATCACATCAGGTGCAGGACAAACACAACCACACCGGTAACATCCAACAAAACTTGTGACGACGGTGCTGATGAACTGAAGAAAATACAACGGAGACGAAAACGAAGATAACTGAGGGTGCATTGATTAAGTATATAATGTTATGTAAAACAAAAACATTATTGTTTGTTTGACTCACCTCTTGTGCAGAGCTACTCGCTGCGCCATTACTGATCCTGGGTCCATGGTGACTGAGTACAGCTAGACAGGCCAATATGAGGTGAACAGCTCCAATCTCTAGCGTCATTCTTCTCAGCAGCACACCATCATCTGTGGTGAGTGGAGTGCTATCAAACAGTGTGACTAGCACTGTGAAGGGGAGTGTTGGCAGGGATGACGCTTGAGGCGATGTCAGTATATGGCCTGAAATCAGATGAAGAAAACACAAAATAGTACAAAAATGATGAAATTATATCTAAAAACTAGGCTCTCAACAAAATTGATGTACTGGATAACTGAAATTTCATCACAAAGTGACAATGATGGATAAAAATGTTAAATTGCATTCTTCCAAAAAAAAAATTTAGTCATCATAACACACAAAATATAAAATGAACCTCATAAAAGTGTACCATACCACATTGTACTAGCGGCAAGAGTATAATTAGTTGCCATATTCAAAAATTTAACCAAACTTCTGAAACTTATTATATTATTTAATTATTTGCTTTAAGTAACATCACAATATAAATTTGACAAATAATACGATTTTGGATAAAATACTAAGCTTACAAAATACACCTCCTCCTTTTTAAAATGTAACAATAAACAAAGCCCACATGACTCACCTCCGTCACCATCATCATTGACCCCTAAGACCAGCCTCAGCAGGAACTGTGCCTTCTTGTGTTCTCGTAATAATACCTCGGCATATCCTGGTAGACGTAGGAATAATCCGAACGCACCCAGGGAATGAGGAGGGATGACAGCTGCACTACCTACTGGTGTACTGCTTGAGGTGCTGGTGCTTGGTGCCATGGAACTGCCTCCTAGCTGTGGCTCGTACACCTAGAAAGAAGAGTTAAAGTTGGCGTCACAATTCTTCAGACGATGTAAATAAACATCCAGAGTACAGGGCCAATTGTTTAAGAAAACGATCGACCCCCTGCAATTGGTGGTCATGTGACTGATTTTGTCCGAGGAATTTTGGCAGAGACTTTAGACATTCTAAAATCTGGGCAACCGTCTAAATGTTTCTTTCTTACATGTGGATAAAATGTTATGTGACTATTCTTTATAAAATTGATAACAGAATATGGAAGTGTTATTCTTCATGGCAAAGTCCAATTTTCCTTTGAAGTAAAAAGAAGTTGACAATAATAAACTGGTATTAAAGATCAGTTACTTCGCTTCTTGGTTATTGTGACTTGTGATTGAATTGACAAAATATTTTAGTAGTAAAGGAGTTCACTTAGCATTAAATGATCACAAACTGTACCATTTTCTATGGTAATCTCATGGATATGATAAAAATATTTCTGATTAAGTGCAAATAGGTTTAATCTATACCTCAATAAAGCTAATTCAGTGCTTAGGGTTTATTCCTAAAGTACAAAAATAAAGCGTTTTATTCTTGGTGGCATCATTGCGATCGTTCATCACATCATATCGTAACAGACAAATTCAATCATGCAATCGAGATGGATGTGAATAGCTACCTCAGTCGAAAGACACATTGTAGTGATTTTTTTCTTCATGCAAATGCAATCCATATTTGAATTATCAACACTACCTTGGTACATTTTGTACACAAGTATATCATATTTCAACTGTATACATTAAAGGAATGCTTAAATATAAAAAATAATTATAATCACACATACTGCTTATCTTCAAACCTATCAATTTACTCACCTCCATTTCCTCGACCACAGGTTCCATAGGAGCCCAGGTCTCACTAGCAGCATGCCATGCAAATCCTACGTTATCAGCCCACTTGTCACCCTGGCGATCCCTGCGTGACTCGTCAGCTCCTCCTTGCCTAGGTACATCGTGGTATACTATGGGGAGATGTTCTGCTATGAGAGCCAAACCTCCAAGACTGGCAAAGATGTGTAGGAAAGATGGAATGGCTGGCGATTCTAGCAATGATTTCATCACGACAGTCTCCTCTGAAGATTTGGCATCAGTTGTCTTTGTTGCTAAAAAAGCAAATCACATCAAAATAAATCATGAACACACATTACTCTTATTTTGCATAAAACCTTTCAATGATATAAAATCAAATGTACTTTTTTTTAGAATGTCACTTCAAAAATGTGTTCTGTTTGATAAAAACGTAACCTAAAAAGCAGATGATGATTTCTACGTCAATAAAACAATGTAACGGTATACCACAAATATGTAAGTGGTATTAAAATGTGGCAAGATATTGAGAGCAACTCAACCTGCTGCGTTTGCTGTCAAACTGATATCAATTATACTGCTTGGAAATAAATGTCGCCATCATTTCATGGAAACCACAACTAAAAACTACCCCATCCGAACTACCATATTACTGAAGTCAAGCATCTTATGAACCTCAACAAAAGCCTCATGCTTCCAATGTAATCCATTTGCTTCTCCCATCCTCATTCTTCTTAAACATTGCAACCCCTAGTCTACTTTTGACATAAATAATGTATGACCATCCACCACTAAGCTCCAGTAAAGTTGCCCCTGGTCAATTTTGAGTTATTGCAACTTTAAAAAAGAATAAATTGGCAACTTTTAAAATGATTCTGTTTTAACTTCATACGACACACAGAATAGGAGTTATGACCATGTCAGAATATGTGAGAATCTTGCTTTGACGATTTCATTTTATGCACATTTCCAATTGAACTACATCTACTAAATGTTAGTTGTCAAATATTTTGGAGCTGAAACAAAGCTGATATTCTGCAAGAAGCTTAAGAATAGCATGAGCATTTCAAATATGCGAAAATCTTAAAATTTGACAGAATAACTGAATACAACTTTTTCATGTATCTCAACACAAGAAATGCCAACTTAACCATAGCTGACCATATTGAATGTTCAGTTTCTAGCCTCAAAAAGAGAGGAGTGAAAAAGTGTGTTTTTGCCTCCCAAACAGCATATACCATTAGCAGGTCACACTGATTCGCTGCCTGGGCAGCGAATTCGTTACCATATGTAACCTCGGTATATGACGCATTCTGACGTAAGCGTCATTTCAACAATGGATTCAGTGATCTAGTGAGATTCAGGTCAGTTAAGGTTACCTGGAGGTTGTAGTGAATGACCACATATAAGCTAAGCCTCAGAACCCTAGGTACGTTATTCACCTTCAAATCACAATCATCTGGCTCTTTTTTTCCTGAGTCACACTCAAACTTTATAACAGACAACCTTATTCAATGTGAGTGCAAGAAAGTCGTATCTGCAATGGCTGCCCGAAGTTATTTCTATTTTATACTTTGTCACAAGATTTGAAAAATCCCTCAAAAATTCCTTGTCTTATGTCAGTGGTTCTTGAAATGGTTTTCAAGAACCACTGACCCAAATTTGGAGATTAGACAGTGTGCAATCCAAATTTATGACAAATGGCAGCTATTGCAGATACAACTTTCTTGCACTCACATGACGATCTGACATACCTTCTTCAGCCTCGGCAGACTTGGAGCTGTCCGTCTTGGAAGAATCTAACTCATCCTTTTTGATCTGAAGTGCAAACTGAACCATTGGAGATCCAACACACATTCCATACTGCTGCAGCACCCCAATCAACTGAGCCAACGTTGCACCATCAGGTAGACATTTACTGGATAACAAAGCATGTGAAATCTGAACTCTGGGAATCTGCAGACCATCTTTGTTATCCAGGGATGGCATTGTCATAAAGAGCTTGGACGTTGCTGGTGAATTGTGCTTTGGTTTAGGGTGTGGTGGCAATTGCGGAGTGGTGCTGTTGGTTTCCTTGTCAAAAACAGCGACTTTCTTTGGTTTCATTTCTGTAAGAATATCACCATCACATAGATTAGGTTTAAAATAATATACATCACTTTAGGCCAAAACAATATTGTTTGTTTTGTCCACAAAGGCCCCTGAAAAGGTAGGGTCAACTGAGATTTTTTTTTATAAACATACTTGAAATTCAATTTAAAGAATAGAAAAATTGACATAAACTTACGAGAACAATATACTGTTGATTCTTAAGATTATAATCTGTTAAAAACAGTATATATCAATTTAACGTTGGAACTGTGTACACATGTAAATGAACGGAATTGCCGTAAACGTTTACAAATTGTTTCAAACGGCTAAAACATGTGTTCAATCAACCTTTCTCTTGGATTTTGTGTGAAGTTTAACCAAATATCATCCATCATTGACATGTTCATGTGCAACATCTTTTAACTGAAATGAGCCATGGATGGCAAGATTATGATTTTTAAGAAAGTAATTAATTTCTTTTCATTAATTAATGGACAGTTTTCTTTAGTTTATCAGGCTCAAATTGCCATGTGAGGTTGCGTATTACATTAAACATCATACTAACCACTATGAAATAATCTGTCATAGCCCCCTCTATTGTTCACTGCTCAGTATACATTGTTATTATTGAGATAGCATGGATAAAAGCAATGAAATATTACAGAAAATTCTCTGAAGATTCTGAGTAATGGAGGTTCAAATCAGTAACAGATGAATGACAAATTGGCTTTTGTGAATACTTAAATATATATATTTTTTTTCATGGAATGGAACCTAACATTTGAAACTGGCTGTGAGAATAGCAATGTTTTAAGCTTAACCTACACACACTGAGCAGTCTGTGTGAATTCGCCCGGCCGAAGAATTTGTATTAAGTTACTCGGTTACACCTGTACACAAACGAATTAAACATTGTGTACACGGATTTGTTATTAACCGCAAACTCCCAACAAAAATCAATTCATGTCATATTACAGTGAATACTTGTAGTATATTTCAGTATGAAAATCCTCAAATAAGAGTTGTACAAAACTTAATAAAGTACATGGTTGGGTAAATTTGGTTGGTCGGTCAGGTGAGGACAAACAAACAATATTTTTTCCTAATAACTCAACATATCAAACGAGTACCTCAGTAATTTCATGGCAATGGAATAGGTAGACGTTACTGATATGCTAAGAATCTTAACGCTACAGTACATGACTAATCTACCAATAGATGAAAGGGAAAACACTCATAAAATGTTGCATTCACAGCATATAGACGACAAACTCAATACAAAAGCACACATCAATGTCGATATGATTGGTGTAATAGCTCTACAGCAGAATCATGCACATAAAACACACATTTATATGTACAGAGCTGAGAATTAATCAATGCACAAACAGGTATAGTCTACAAAGCCACGGATGATCTCTTATGTGCAACCACTAATGCTTAGGTCACAATTTGAAAGAGTAGTCAGCCAAGCTCTGGCCAAGCTTTCATGGTACAGCAGACAAAGCTCACATGAGTTTTACAAGTTCACAGCAATAACCCTTGAAGTTAACGCTTAATATGTGGCTTTTACTGGCTGTGGCATGCCAGTTCTGCTGACTACTCTTTATGAATGTGACTTTAGCAACGCTGTTCACTTTCTTATATAAGATGAAATAAAAATTACATGTGAATCAATCAGACCATAGATATCATAAGAAAAAGACTTTGTGAAACAGAATGCCAGTTTTTTATTTCACTAAATATTGTAATTGAACCTGAATTTTGGAATTGTTTCATTGCATAACATAAATACTAAAGTCGTGCGAAAAAAACTTTTCATTTTTACGCGTCTGGTGCGCCGAGGTTTAAGTTCAAACGCAACTCACGCGATACGCATGTGATTTATCTGTTTTATTGCTGTGTGACTTGATGATCGATTTGATTGGTTTGTTGTTCACGCACGGTGCGATTTGGTCCCGCCCAGAATGAAAAGTTTTTTTTTTAGATTACTATAATTCACATATATCTCATATCCTATTAAACTCAAGTTCAAATGCTAACATCAAAAGATGTATTGTAATTATGCTGCATAGTGCAATCAGTATTGGAACTTGTATAATAAACACTTGTGAATCACATATACCCGCTCTAAAGATTGATATTTTTAAAACCAAATAATTTCAAAACTTTCTTTTTGCAGGAGAGAGCAATACAGACCCCTAGATTTGACTCTTGGTCCCGGCTCTATATAAGTGCAATTGAATCATCAAATTTCCAAACTGCATCTAAAACCTAGAAACTGAAACTACTTTCTTCATAAATTAATTTCTCATGTTTTTCTATACAAAGAAATTTCGCTCATATACCTTTTCGTAATGTCATATTTATTGATGACCTCATTTCATCTAGTATCTAAAATCAGTTCTGGCAAGCAGAATATAAAACTGGCATACTATATAGCTGTAGACAGCACATTAATGGTTTATAGACCACATCTATAATTGACATACTCCCGCCGTTGATGGGGTAAATCCACAGAATCGGGCGGGGAATCGGAACTCAGAACGAGGCCAAGTATGATAAATACCCTACTTGATCTCGCTCTGAGTTCCGTTCCCCGTCTGATTCTGTGGATTTACCCACTCAACGGCGGGAGTATGTCAATTATAGATATGGCCTATTCAGAGTCTGACGATATCCATTGATCGATGCACATCGACGCCCAGTCTTTTACATGCGCTATTCCTTTGCATAGCGTGGGTAAAGACTGCACGTCGATGAGCATCGGTCGATGCATATCGACAAGACTCTGAATAAACCATCTCTATTCTACCACCAACCTATCTTGCAACACACTATAAACATATCTATTGCAACACCAAATCAAAAGGAGTGAATCAATTCTTTCAAGCCCTACAAAAGAACAGAAACTGCAAAAAGAAGGGGGTGATTGATTTGTATAACTCACTATACGGTGACTCTGGGCCACTGGTCTGGTTTGAAGTGGCCAGACTGCCAGTGCTGTAGTAGCCGTACAATTCTGTTTCATCCTTACTTGATAACAGGTTGGGCTCCTTGGTTGCAAATATGGACTTGCTGGGCAAGGATGATCCCGATGGATGTGGCATCTTGATGCTGATATCATCTTTGATTGATTTGGGCTTGTCGTTCATTAGGGAACTGGATGTGTCTGTAACGATATATTTCAAACAAGACTTGGTGTTTATTGTATCAATGCAGAAAAAAACAGAATTATACTTTTATTTACCAAAAATCTTGTTATGAAGATAAATATGTACCTAAATGTAGACACTATTATGGGATCATAAGATACATAGTCATAGGCCTTGGGAATGTACAGAAGATCCCATGGGAATTGTTACAGTTGACTGTGTTGCATCCCTGGGGCCAATTTCACTAACATGTAGGGATGGACGCTAACCCCGTTTTGATTGCTAACTCCAAAATTGATCGCTAAATAGCGAGTATTTTTAACAATTTAGGAGTTTAGCGATCAAAATGGGGTTAGTGACCATCGCTAAATGTTAGTGAAATCGGCCCCATGTATTGACAAACTTATGACTAGTCACCAAATGCTATTTAATGACGTAGAGGGTCGCTTCAAAACTTAACTGGCAGTTAACCATCCTGAACTGGTGGTCCTTGCCGTTTGGCATTGTTCAGAACGATAGCAACTGAGCGGTCAGCTGCCGATTGAATTTTGAAGTAGCCCCTACGAACATATATTTTACTGTTTAAAAATAGTATAATATTACATGTGAGGTCAAACAATCTACTCACCTGAAACTTGTGCTACCAGCTGCCCACATGATGATGCCAACTTTGCTTCCACTACTTTGAAGTTATGGCCTGTTCCAAACTGTGGGTGGTCCAGTTTGTTGCCTGCTCCATGTTGATTCTTATACAGACGGAAACTAGCCTTGAGGAACACAGTCAGCTTCTCATCCTCAAGCATTAACTGCAAGATTAGACGCCTTGTGAATCCCGAGATGGCAAATCGCAACCCGGTCTGGGTGCCTCTACTGCAGGTCACATCACAGATGACCTGAGCCAGCAGCTTCTGGTTGGTTTCATGACAGCTGATGCACTTACTGAAGAACATGATGGTTGCTGTCTCCACAGCGGATCTCTGGGAGGTTGTTAGTACTTGATGTTTTCTGGGACTACCTAATATCTGATTCTGTGCATGGTGTGCACTTATATTGCATAGAAGTGTTAACAGTGGAGTCCAAAACACACTACCTTCTAGACTCCCTAACCAGTTTTTCATTTGAAGTTGACTACAAAGTTCTGTAAAGAAATCTAGTACAGGGGCAATTAAATCTGCCGTAAGGGAAACCAACGGTTCTGATAAATTGGAATCGGAGCTGCTTCCACGTGCACGGGGTGATCTAGGTGATCTGGCAGCCTTGATCTTTGATGCATCAGTCAATCCTGGACTGGACAGCTGCCCGGAATTTTGATTTCGTAAAATCTCTTGCGCACAAAATTCGGCCAGAGCTTGCGCTAGTATAGCAGGGAAACCTGAGCCAAGAATTCTTGCTATGGATACCTCACTCTGACAGGTGACTGCTAATGTGGACAGGTGCGCTTCATCCAGCATGACATGGGCAAACTCTTCCACAGGGAATTGCACATAACCATCAATGACTGGTGCCTGTTGAGCACCTTTGGTGTCATCTGTAAGTCCTTCCGTGGTGTCTTCATTTATACGGACAGCATGTTCTTGGGCATCTTTATTATCATCTGCAAAAACAAAGTTGGAATGAGATTACATGTACAACATAGCATCCTTGATCTGAATTGACACTATTCCTATGTTATCTTTGATATAAAATATCTTTTCCTAGCATATAGCAAGGTGCTCTAAGAACACACATTAGTCAATATACTTCACCCGTCACATTACAGTTTACAATATCAAAAATATTACTTCAAATTCAGATACAGTGCATTCTGTTTTACTTCCAAACATTGGTCTTTTAGACAACACTAAAGAGGTATAATTCCTGAGCAGATATTAAGAATTAGGTATGATATTTAAGGGACGATTACTATATACCTGTCATAAATATATAGCCACAACAAAAATAATGTTGCACAAGAGAAAATGGTAAGATGTGTGTTTTCTGAGATGTTTTCAGTGTTGTACAAATTATCTCATAAAGGGTAAAGGAAAGAATCTTTAAAAGAAGTCTGACTGTTGCAGGTTTCTCTACCCCCGTGATAAAAAGTGAAGATATTTTGTAAACCAAAATTAAATGGAAGCAAGGTCAATCATTTAAAACTGACAGGGATACAAAATGTGAAAGTTTGTTAAGTTATCATTTGTTGACAATTTTGCTGATTGGAAATAATCATATTGGCATTAGCACCCAATGAAAACTCTATAAAAAAATCGCGACAATACAAGGCAAGGGACAGCCTTCAGTGAATGGCTCATGCGAGTCATCAGTGGGAAGTTACGGCCCACATGTCTTTATAATAATATTTGCCCTGAAGAAGTCAGAGCTACTCCTGACGAAAGGTTGATAGTTCAAAACTTGTCTGACGGCGAACCTGTTAAAATCTACCAATTGTTATGAATTCCCATCGTAAAAGCCTTTCTCAAAAAAAATACAAGTCCTAATACACTTACCAGTGAGCGACGCATCTAGGTCCAGACCACTCTCCATACTGATGCCCATCCATTGTAGTAATGATTCAAAGAGTACAGGCTGGACATGGGACATTGCACATAACACAAAATCAGCTGCACGCTTCAGAGATGAATTCAAAGGAAGCTCCATGGACCACTCGTATATAGAACTGAAACGATAAGGTTCACAATTGCAAATGCAGAATTTGGCAAATATACAAATTTACATGGGCCACTATATCGAAGATTCACAAAACTTGTATGAGTTAGTGGTTTGATTGTTTGAACAAATATTGAGTATGGGATTGCTTCAAAACTGACCACCCCGAACCAGCCATGGCAATAGACCTTTTCAAAATCCATTCGGAAATCTCCGGAACATTGATCACATGGCCATTTTTTCAACCAATCATGTACAAGCTCATTAGCATGCACGATTTTGTCAACAAAATTTTTGAAAATTCTCTCGCATTTCAGTGCAATAAAAGTAAAAAATAAATAAGACCAGCCCCATACATTATTAGATACACTAATTCTGAACAACTTTTGGCTGACGGTAAGCTCACCGACACAAAGAGTGAAATTTCCATTTGAAATCGGTTGATTAAGCTTAAGATTTCAAGTCACATCAGGGCGATCACACTGAAAGTGACTCTGTAGTGCTAACGCTAATTACAAGTTCGAATTCGTACGCAACCAGTTAACGTGAATGCGAACTTAACATTCTGGTTATTGTGTTGAAGAGTCACTATTTCTGTCGGCAATTGCCGGAAAGTGTAAAATCAGCTTCGGAAATTCTCGGAAAGTCGTGCTTTGAAAAGGTCTATTGTTCGGAATAATAGCACCAAGCCAGAAGCACCAGGCTGTCAGCTGCTAGTTGAGTTTTGAAATGCTCTCCAACCAAATTTCATTTGTTTGCATTTATTACCGGACTGTTAATACTTCATTGGATGTGTTACTGTAATGTATAGATCATTTAAAATTTGAACCAGCAGTTGACTGGCCAAACCAGTGCTATTGTCCGGAAAAATGGCAACCACTCAGATGCCGCCCGTCAAATTTTCAAGCAACCCCTTAATAAATGAGACTGAAAGCATAACCAAAATAGTAAGTGAACCTACCTGAATAGCTCATTGGTGAGTAGTGAAGCTATACTATATGTTGTTGACTGATCTTGACTGGCCCATATGATGGTAGCTACAGCATGCACATGAGCTGGTGCCGGGTTGAGAAGGCCTGCCTCAGCTGGAGACAGGGTACGAGGTGTACGGTGGAACTGGCTGTGCTTCCAGGCTGCTACGCGTGCAATATCTCCTAACCATTCGAGTAAAGCCTGCACCCTATACAGAAATAAAATGTATCATAAGTAGAAAAATATGGTGCACTGGAATAGTCAATATTTTGTTTGTAAGATGAAACATATTCATTAAAAATTGTGTGAAACTGTAGGCCAAACAATAATTTATTGGACAGCATAAACAGAAATCCAGAGTGCAGGGCCCCATTGTTTGTAAATGCCGACCCTGCCCTGCATTTATGATTACATTGTCCAAGAAATAGTCATGTTTTTTGAAGTCCATTTGCAGAATCAGCCAGCAATTCAGCCAGAGTTTTATATAGTTTATCTCAGAGTTGTTTTTCTTCGTTCGCGGGGTTTTTCTTTCCGACGCTTGTTGTAAGGCCTTCTGCGTACTGATTCACTTATTTACGCACGTATTTGCAGAGCGTGATTTATTGATTTCGATTGTTTACGCTCACACTAATGGCGCGCGCGTTAAGAGTGGCGTACATGACCCGATTTGAAAGGAAAAACAACTTTGAGAGATAGTATAGTCCTATTGCTCACTGAACATTTCACATTGTTGCAGATGCCTAAAAATTTGGGATAGTATCAGATTGTTTTGTGTACTTTTGTGAACCAAGTCATTTTGATGTGCCCAACTTCCACATAAATTGTGAAAAGGGCTTTTGCACCACAGCAAAATATTATCATCAAAAATATTTAAAGTCTACTGTCAATGGATGAAACACTACCACTAGAGAACAAGGGTTGTGTCCAATATATATAGTTAAGTTGTAACTCTACAAGTTACAACTGTAGTGGTAGTATCCAATAATATACAGCAAACATCAAATCTACAGAAAATGTCTACGGAACATGTTTTACAAGCAAGCAAAAAACTTTGGAAAGGATATTTATTACTAGAATTCCCCATTGTTTTGATCAGATCTTGAAGTCATGAATCAACCTGGCAAGAACATTCCTTGTACTCACCTTTGTTTAGTCCCTGCATCTTGAGATGTTCCAAGTTGGTATATGATATCTACAGTAGAGTGTGAAGACACACCGGCTGAATGTCCAAGCATAGGTGGCACATGCTCTGTAATCAACAAGAAAAACATCTTTGTTTAATTTCATAAATAAAGTGCATATTTATCCCTAAACATTAATTGCACTGATGATAAAAATCTCATAATAGGTTAAATCAAAACATATGTCTGACTTGAAATGAAGCAAAATCAATGCACAAACACCATTAATTATACAAAGCATGCAGTCTTTAATTTAAAGAGTACAAAGGGTTTTTTTCATTTCACTGGCATTTTGTAGCCATGTGTATATATTTTATCACATTTCAGCAGAGTCTATATAATATTTTTCGGGGGATGAAAGTGGCTGGCTGAAAAATGCTGCGAACCAGGTGGGGTGATTTGCTACAATAATCAGCTGATTATTGTAGCAAATCGGTCCTATGTGTTAATGATGTCACAAAATAACCTTCATTATGCTCCTAACTAGGGTTATCCCCATTGTTATCTGCACGTTAATCCGAAGTTGTTTACAACATTACGTGAGGTGATGTATATCTCTTTAACAATCTTTGCGTTGTCACTAATACTAGTGAAGCGTTTGATTTTTACTGGTTGAATGGCGAGTATACCAATTCGAGTAAGTGACCTATTCGTGGTGGGTAAACATTTTGTCCATTGGCTCGGAATAGGAGTTTCACGGCCCTGATTTCAGAGACATATGAAATTGCAACTACATAACTCAAATTTGTACACTACAGAAAAGCTTTTCACTAATTTTATGTTCATAAAAATACAATACAAACCTTCCTCTCCAGTAGTATAGTTGCTGCGTAACAACAGATCAAATATGGTGAGTCCTACATCAGTACAGCATAGACCTAGCTTGAGCATAACAGCTTCTATATTAGCAGCATAGACCTGACAATGAGGCGATAGTAGTAATGATGAACACGTAGTGAGTAGAGCCGGCATCCTGGCTGCAGTGTTAGCAATGGCTACCTCCAATGGCTGCACTTGAGTCAGGCAATGATGAAGCAAACGCAACCATCTGATACTGAAATAGGAAAGATAATAGTGATTGAAAACGCATGATAGAACTAGAATATTGTAGTTACACACATGGTCATATAAGAGCTAGAATTCTAGCTAAGGAAAGGCGGTACTAAGTTTTATTGCTACTAGGATACAAGCAAGAACCCGCCTACTCTTGAAATAAGTATGATGGCCTCAAAAGTTTAAATTGAGATCGATAGTGGCAAATGTATATTTCTTTCAGCGGTTGCTCCTGAGACATTGACTTTTAAGTAGTTTTCACCATTGGGATTTAATTTCCTCGCCATCAGATCTTGAGAGTTCAGAGGGTTGAGAGATCTTGAGAGTTCTTGATCAGAGGTTGAGAGCTACTGTTGGCACTATCCCAGTCTCAATAAAACGCAGTTACGTATAAGTATCCAAAAAGTTGTGTTAACCTCTTTAATTGTGAACTTCAGTAGAGAGTTATAAAGCGGTATCTTGAAAACACAGTTATAAAGCGGTATCAGTTATCATGTACTTTTCCATTTAATGATTTATTAGGTTGCAATCAAAATATAGTTATTTAGTTATAATAATCAACATATTCCAACATAGAAATTGATTCATGCTCCACCTGACAACTGCCTCTTTATAAAATTAACATACTTGTCATTTTACAAGGCTACTATAAGTTAATTTTGATACTAAATTGGTATTATTCTATAAATGTTAATTACCATACACATTTACATGTATAATTGTTTTAAAATTTTCCCAAAAAAATTCAGTCTCTTCAATTTTGCAACTTGGGTATTACCTCTTTACATATTATTATTTGTTTTTGGTTACAGTTCACTTCATTTTGATTCCAATCTTACCTTGATTTAGCAGCACCGTCATCACTAGACAACAGCATACCAGACTGACTACCACCATTACCAATACTCCCAAATGCCGTCACACCCAGCAACATGATCTGTGACAGACCAATGGTATTGGAATCACGAGGTCGGTGAAGACGTAGACACACGGATGTAGTGATCTCTGGTCTTGGGAGCTGGAACTTGACATATGTGAGACCACTGGTGGGTAGAGGAGGGCATATTGGGACTGGTGTGGTTCCGTCTGCACTGATTTCCAAGGATACGGAAGATGGACAAGCTGAAAGACAAAAAGCAAAATGAAATAAATCAATCAATCAATCAATCAAATCACTTTATTCACAATATCAAACATGTGTATAAAAAAGAATGCAATGCATCATAAACAATGAAATCATAAAGGTTTTACTCTTTGCTCAGGAGCAAACCGTTATGTAATTGCTATTTAAAATATTTTGCATCTTCTACGAATTAGGACATTTTTATATTTAATTTGCTTCTTATAAGGCTGGGTAGATCCAATATATAAGCTTCTTATAAGGCTGGGTAGACCCAATACTTTCCAAAGCTGTTTTTCAATACTATCTAAACAGATTTACATACATACTGAACATGATGGTGAAGCCAGACCAAACTGTGTGATGTTTGACCATA
The DNA here is from genome assembly GCA_000969725.1 of Ophiothrix spiculata. Lineage (NCBI taxonomy): Eukaryota > Metazoa > Echinodermata > Ophiuroidea > Amphilepidida > Ophiotrichidae > Ophiothrix > Ophiothrix spiculata. The sequence continues at coordinate 49,565 of JXSR01S007237.1, read as the reverse complement.
CTTTGTTAATATTTAACTGTAAGTATGTACTACTAAAGGATATAAATTTTTAGTACTCTTCCACTATATAATGGTGCTGTAAACGTTTCCCATACATGGTCATTTAGTCTTTAATTTTTTCTTTCTGTTTTTTTGTTTGCTATTCGCTTGTATTGTTTGTATCTAATTGAGAGTAACGACATGTCGTTAGTCTGTGCAACAATTGATACTTTTGACAATCGATAACAGACTTTAAAATAATATAATGTTCTGTTCTGTTCTGTGTTATATTATTTTTTGATTGCAAAACTGACATATTCATATAATTTGAATCATTTGAACCTCAACGATAAAATATTTTTCTAATCGCTCGAAATCAAATGTTTTGCTTTCCAACTAAATCAGAGACAACACATTGATTTCAAATCAGCTTATTAACACTATTCATTAATTGACAACATAATCCAGTTCCTGGCACAATTTAGTGATCATTTTTGGAGTTAGCAATCAAAACGGGGTTAGCGACCATCGCTAAATGTAAGTGAAATCGGCCCGTTGATTTCTACTTACTTGCAAGTGATGTTAAATGAGGCTGGATGTGAACTTCTCTCAGTAAGATTGCATTAGGCAATGTAATGTGTAGGTCACACCAGGATTCATCGGGGTAGAAATGATAGGACCACGCTGCTGAACGAGCTCTACGATGAGGAGGCGTAGGCTGCAGGAGCACCTCGGCTGGCTGGGCGGTGGCGCTACTCGAGTTGATTGAACCTACACAAATAAGAATACAAAGCACAATTCTTAGATATGATACACAAGAGTATATCATTATAACATCAAAATCAGTCGATTAAACACAGATGAAGTTGTAAGAACTTGTGACAATCCCTCACCAGCTTACATTTCATATTTCTACTCTAATCAAAACAGCTGAAGAAAAAAAATACCATTTTTCCTGTGATGATAGATGGTTACACATTGGTAAACCAAAGATGCTTGATACAATGCTCAATAATTGGGTTCGAGCCCCGCTACGGCCAACAGGTTATGTCCTTGGGCAAGGCATTTAATCCTCATTGCTTCGTCTACCTGAGCGTTATTGGGAAGCTGTTATGGGAAACATTACAATCTAAGTGCAGATAGGGTGCGCGCTTGGCCAGCGACTTCTAGGTGAATGCGAAATGATTGTGACAGTTTCCTGACGGCAGCGTAATAATAGGCATCACCGCTTTGAAACAGTAGTATAAGGCGCTCAATAAATGATGTGTATTATTATCTTATTATGGGGACTTAAAGGTATTAGGCATTATATTTGTTACAATTTTCTAGTTGGATATAAACATGAAACCAAATACTCAAATTCTGTAATAATATCTGCAGTCCCAAGTAAATTTTTGTTCAGCAATTTATGTAGAGCACATCCATCTTTGAATAAAACAAGACTGTTTTAATATCTGAACCTGAAGCTTATTTCTTCACACTATATTGAAATTCTGCGGCAAATGATATAAAAAAAATAGCACAATGCACTACAAATTCTTGAGAAATCAAAAGTTGAATGCGTTTCTTACCATAGGGAGCAAAGTTGACTAATCCATCGACATTTTCCACATCTGAGATCCCCATTACACCAGCCACTGTCCTACTAGCCCTACTGGAGCTGGATGCAGATACCGCTGAGGGTTTGGTCATGGAGCCAAGATGCTGCATGATAGCTGACACTGTGCTAGGACTAGTATCTATCACTGCACGGTTGCTGACTACTAGATTGGTACATACAATGCGCACACCACCTGTACAAGAAAAGAAAGCGTATCAATATTAACGTATATGACACTGTGCTAGGACTAGTATCTATCACTGCACGGTTGCTGACTACTAGATTGGTACATACAATGCGCACACCACCTGTACAAGAAAAGAAAGCGTATCAATATTAACGTATATGACACTGTGCTAGGACTAGTATCTATCACTGCACGGTTGCTGACTACTAGATTGGTACATACACTGCGCACACCACCTGTACAAGAAAAGAAAGCGTATCAATATGAACGTATATGACACTGTGCTAGGACTAGTATCTATCACTGCACGGTTGCTTACTACTAGATTGGTACATACAATGCGCACACCACCTGTACAAGAAAAGAAAGCGTATCAATATGAACGTATATGACACTGTGCTAGGACTAGTATCTATCACTGCACGGTTGCTGACTACTAGATTGGTACATACAATGCGCACACCACCT
>JXSR01S007237.1:9351-39815 GCA_000969725.1 Ophiothrix spiculata | reverse complement strand
ATTTTTATTGAGATGAGTATCTGTTAAATTGAAAACATTTAGAATTTAATTATACGTTTTCAGGAAGATTTTCGTTGTTGAAAGGTATTCAAACATGCTACAGAATTGTTCATCGCTAATCAACAACTCTGCATCCAATGCGTCGGCGTATTGTTATCACACTCTCGCGCGATAAAAAATACGCAGACGCATGGATGCATCGTTGTTGGTTAGCGATGAACAACTCTGTAGCATGTTTGAATACCTAAATAACAAAGGGATAAATAAGTCATGAGCCAGAAAAATGACATGAACTTTGAGATTTATACAAACCTAAATTACAAATAATATAATTACACTTGTCTTCTTGCTTGATTTAAAGAGACCGCAAATCTTGTCATATTTTCTCCTTTTTTATTAAATATACCTTACTATAACAAAATATACCAACAATTCTTCTTAAAAACCGAATTTTTCCAGCTTAATTGAGCTTTTACTTAATGATTTGTCGTTTATGTGGAGTTTGTGTAAACAGGTCACAGTTCGGAACAGTAAATGGGCAACGTGACATCACTGCAATATCTTTTGATGCCACAATACTCAAGGTCAAAGTGCAATCAGAATCATGGCAACAAGAATCATATGAAAACATTGGTTTATATTACAATTTTCTTGTTTGTAGATCTACTGATTTCAGTATAGCATATTATGAATTAAGTGCTCTTATCGATTGAAGGAAGTATCGATTATTGGAAGTATTGATTATCGATCGACATGTCGATACACAAAATGGATGTATCGATGCTAGACGATATCAAGGCCAATACAAAAAAAAACCCTACATGCTTGAAGTAAGAGAAACAGCCGACGTGCACTTTCATTGCAGCAAAGCCTTCTCTGCGACGATCGAGACCCATAATTTTCAAAACTCCATTGATTTTTTCTGCTTTTCTAATAATCTTTCTCTTCCCATAATTCAACGCAATAAAGACACACACAATGATCAAACTGCAAATTTGTTGGACGTTCATAACATCCAATTTTTGTTTTTGTATACTTTCAATGATGCATGTAGTTTTTCCTGTTAAGCTTACACTTGTTACCGCAGTGGTTACTGGTAAATCAAACCTGTATATCAAAAGTTTGTGATTATCGATAATGTTGTCGACATGTTGGATGTTTTGCTCTCGACATATCGATACTCAAAAATCCTATCCATAACAGCACTAATGAATTTTACCAACCTTCTAGTATGTCTTGCAGTAAACATGTGATGGCATGGGAAGCCCATGGGCCACCCCATGATGCTGTACCCTGGTTATGTTCAGAGCTGACGCTCAGAAGCAGCAGTCTTGTTAATTGATCACTAGAGGCGATTTCAGATAGAGTGATTGCTGGTCTGGTAGCATTGGCAATGCGTGCCAAAACCTGAAACATAAATATACAGATTATTAGTTACACACAATGCAAGCATATGACTGTTTGTCTGTCATGCAGACCAATCAACTGTACCAAGACATTACAACAAATACAAAGTAGATTTAAAACTTGCTTAGTAATATTGTAGAGCCTGTAATGAAAGTGTAGTGTAAGTTACCTTATCATTCAGTACACAAAAAAGAAGAAGCCATTTCATTGGATTATACCTAATAAATATGTTTCCCTATTGCTGTATTTATTTTCACTGGACATATTGCCCTACCCATATGATATTTGTGACCCACCATATCAAACGGTACCTTAAGGTCGGCATAGTAAATTACGTGATACGGGCCATTGAAAGTTGAGCATAGTCAACAATCACAATCAACAATCAAGGTCGAATTTATAAATTCATCAGAAACGTTACCTTTGAAGTGTATTCTATCTTATTAACCAGGTTCCAACATCCAAAATATAAGAAAATGTATTAAAAATAAAGATACAACTCCCCCCTCCATTCAAGTTTTACTAAGTACAAAAACTTTAAACTTGATTTTCTCAGAAATATAGTTTTCCGAATCAGCCTGATGCCTTTGGATATAACTTTGCAGCCGAACATCTAATAACCAAAAGCAAGGTGTCATTTTTCTTAAAATCCCAACTTGCAGATGAGACCAAAAAATCAATTTTGATTTTGGGACCCTTAAGGTACCTGTCTATGTGGCGGGTCACATTTGATAATAATCTTCCAACATTGTATAGTGGAGTGCAGGTACATTTTATATTCACTCTTAGACTTAACTGGCTAAAATGTGTCCGTGATCCCTTTTGATTTGTTCATTTCAAATTATTTGTTCATTTATTTGGTACAAGTTTACAATCTAGTATTGTTGCAGTTTTGTTGAGATCTTACCTTGCAGGTAACGAGAAACAAATCAACATGGCATGTGAAGTCCATGGCTAGCAGTAGATGCATGAGTCCTTGCAGTACAGGGATGCAACTCTGTCTAGGAAGCTGCACTTCTGGAAGAGGGTTATCAGCTGGCTTATCCTGGGACACTGTCGGCTGAGATAGGTAACCACGAGCTCGCAGGTTGCGTTCTGTTATACGACGGATTCGTAAAATGTCTCTTAGGTGCTGAAAAATTGAAAGATATGAGTTGATGAGATGGTGAATTAAACCTTGCAATCATGTTAACTCAATTGATACGGCTCTCGCTTACAGTGCAGAAGGCCTCAAGTTTGGTCCAGATGGTGTACAGCTGAATGTGCTTCATTTCCCTTGGACAAGGAAAAAAGTGCTAAATATCGCATACAGTCAATTTTCCAAATGAGCACGCCGTTTCACAGGGTTTTTACTCATTAATGCGTGTTGTCAAGTAGTACTCTGCGCTGTACGCGACCCACTGCAATTCACACAGTTGGATGTGATTGGTTGTTACCGCGATCGTCACGCCAAGTTCTTGTCACTGGGGAAAATTGACCGGTCATGACAATCGTCATGCTTCGGCTTTGTCAGTTGATTTAAATCTGAATTACGCGTATGCACGGACTGTGTAGGAGCTAGATTGTTTGAATATTCTGGTCGTGATTTTTAGGGAGCTTATTTAGAAGATAGACTGTACTACTGAAATTTCTCTGGGACTATTGCATTTTGGCACTGGAAATAAATTATGCTAATAGTGGAATAGAGTGTACTTGGGTAAAAGTAGTCGGCAACCATCTGAAAAATGTATTGAGACTATGTGGAATTTAAAATTCAGGGAGGCATGATAGTGCACTTTAAATGCGCTGTTCTTATTTCTTTATCTAACTTTATAGATCTCTCAAGTCAACATATGTTACATCTAGTTGACATAAATAGTTGACAAATACAAAGTGAATTCTGACCATACATTTTAACAACTCTCACCCGATTATCAGATATTAAAACCCAGGATCTTCGGCTGCGCCCAATATATTTAACAAATGGACAAGCAACAACAACTCCTTTCAATTTTGAGCACATTTAACTAAACATCAACAATATATATATAAAAAAAAAACATGTTACAGATTAAAAACATGTTACAGACTTTGTTCGATTTGTTACACAATACCTTTGAAGCATGTTGCTGCAATTTTTTCTTGATCTGAACCTGAACCATGGGGTCGTTATCTTTGCCTTCTTCCACAGCTTTGGCTTGGATGGCTTTATGCATGGACTGTATGGGGGAGACAAATAAATTGGTAATATTCTAGAGTTTGATATATGATAGTGCATATACTTAAAGGGACTGGCCTAGATTCTTCCAACTAATTTTTACCTACATATTTTTCTACTTGAATTGATAGAACATGTTTATAGTAATATAACCTACAAGTAGTTTTCCATGATTTTGAGGAATATTTGAGAAAATTTCAATTCTTTACCTATTTTGATTTTTTTTGCAGGCGAAAAAAAGTGGTGTGAAAACAGTGTTTCTAGTATGAAAACTTAAAAAGATCTTCTTTCTATACCTGGGATGGCCAAACAAATTATTTTTGATGAAATGGTTTCTCTTTTAATATGTATTTAATTATCTTCAGGAGCTTTGTTTGATCTGTTATCTGGTAAATCCATCTGAGGTACAAATTTAGGATTTAGGAAACACAGGATTTTCACACCACCATCAAAGAATGACATATTGCAAATTACTTCTCTCTCAATTTGAGCCATTTGTGTGTAAATTTTTGCACTTTTTGGATTTTACAATACTTTTAAGCTTTATTTAGAGCATTTCCAAAAGTTTTTAATTTTAGGTGGAATCTAGGCTAGTCCCTTTAAATAACCATAAAGTGTGAAGTCAATCAACAAGCTCACTTCAATCAATGTTTAACAAATAAATCACCTCATAATAGTTGAATTACTTGATATGTAACAGGTATCATGTGTGGTTGTAAATCAAACATTTAAAAGAAAACTAAACAGTTCTACTTACAAACAATTTAGACTGATCACTAGGAATCTGTTTAGCAATTAAACAAAGTATGCTCAATTTCTTCAAATCATGGCTGTTTACATTGATGTAATTTAATCTCCACCTTAAAAATATGATCAGATACTGAACAATATCTACAGCAATAATGCAATAACTTGAGTATTAGTTCCACATCTACCTAGATCAAAAATTATCAACCAGTTCATCCTCCAGATTATCAACTTGGCTGCAGCATATTACTGAATTGATTGACTAATCCTGTTACAATATTCAACAAGAAGAACTCGGGTTTACGCGATGCGTAAAATATGTCCCTGGCAAATGTGGAGATCATTTCAACTCCTGTGACCTTGAATGACCAATGATGACCTTGAAGGGACCTTAAAAAATTTTGGCATCAACAATCGACCCCGCCGTTCAAGTTTCATGTCTGTACACCAAGTTTTACCCAATTTGACCTTCTTTGACATTGAATGACCCCTGATGACCTTTGATCCACTAACCAATACAAACTCTGGTCTTTGGACAGTCAAGGGGCACCCACCCACCAAATTTTTTGGTCTCTGAGAAAATGTAGGTTCACATTTGGGTTAACATTTTCATCAGGGACACATTGACGGAGCTCTTTTTTTAGTCCCCATCTCAAACTTGTTCAACGGAAACAAAAACACAAGACAGTAGTTTCAGATCTCTTTCAAAAGATAATCCAATTTTGTAATCTAATTTTGAAATCTAACATGATGAGCCAAGGCAGAGATACATCACAGTAAATCCCATCTCACCTGCAGTTGAGTCAGTTGTTCCTTGTGGAGTTGCAGTTGCTTTTTCAACTTGCTCTGGATACGACTCTGTAGATGCCCACGACTAGCACTGCTACCACTGCTAGTAGGATGTCCACTTGCAGTCTGACCATTGCTGGTCATGAAATCCCATCTCGATGAGCACACGCTCCCTCCTTTGTCTTTATCTATGTTTCCGTTATTGTTTTTGCTGCTGCTGGTAGAACCCCCTGCAGCACCATTCTCATCCTGATCATCATCTGTAGATCCACTGGCATTGTTTGGGCTGGAGGTAGAGCTGCCGACAGTGTGGTCTAGGGTCCGTGATAGGAATAGCATCACCCAACCAACTAGAGACAGATCTAGAGGACCTGTTAGTAAAAAAAAATCGAAAAACTCAATCACATTGAAACAGACCTAAAAGAAAAGAGTCAATTTTAGCAAAAAAATCTGGTGGTATTTCTAATATAAGTAATCTCTAAACATCTTGCATCCTTGAGTAAGGCCTTGTATTCATCAGATTTTGTATTCAAACATGCTGTTATTCTTAGAAATATGCAACCCCTTAACTCTTTCACTCAGGCAAGCCACTCACAGCAGTTCGCAAAAGCCTGCACAATTTGCCGGAATTTCTACTTTGACGCATTTTTTCAAATAGCTCTAAAATAAAAACTACAAGCCCAAATTGGTCGAAAATTCGGTAACAAGCAGTTTAAACAAAGAGCTATCTAGTGCCATCGAGAAGAACCCTGGCGCACTACAATTATCTTATGATATCATAAAGTTAGGTCTCTGTGAGCCCCTCAGAGCAAAATTTTTATTGCGGAGTGAAAGAGGCAAAACCTGACATCACTATGACACTATCACTAATTAGCACGGAAATTCCTAGTTCTTTACACTAACGACATTTTGCCAAAATTGCAGGTAAGATTTTCCATATTTCTTTCACTTAGAGAAAGCAATAAGAAAGCTTTACATAACATAGTTTGAGTGTTATCACATTGCATTTCAGAGTTTCTGTTTTGTGTATTCAGGCCCATTTTAATTCAGAGATTGTTGGGCAAAGTAAAAAAAAATAGTTTCTTGTCCAAATTTTTTGAAAAAAGGAGGATGAGGGCAGTGTTTTTTTGTTTTTTTACTTACCTGTAAAAACAACCCATCCTGATAGTTTCTTGTCCAAATTTTTTGAAAAAAGGAGGATGAGGGCAGTGGTTGGTTTTTTTTACTTACCCTGTAAATACGGGACATCCTGTTTTCAGCGGATATTTAAGACTTGAAATATGTGAAATCCTGCCAAATACGGGACAGACACGCATGTATAGACATCTGACTGCATAAGAGAACACTTTAAGATCGATAAAGAAGTGTTGTGAAATAACTCGGAGTTTCAGTGAATTTTCAGGGGGAAAAAGAAAAAAAAAAAACTTTTTCGATGCGGCAGCCAAAATGCATGTGTGCGAGGACGAGAAACAGTTTTATTTTTTACTTGGCCTTAAATAAATATATATATATATTAAAAAAGTATATATCCTAAAACAAAACAAGGCAAATTGATAACCAGCTTACCTGTACTTGCAGAGAATCCACTTGGTGTTTGTCCATTCAATAATGGTGATAATAGTTTAGCTAACAATGCCAACAGATGCTCCAAAACGGAGTTGTTTGCTACCAGAGACTTCTGACCCAAGCTTGCCAATAAGATGAAGACCCTGGCAACACAAAAGCACACAGAATTTAAGTCAAATATATCCATAACAGTCAAAATGGTTGAAAAATAAAGATAGTTTTGCTATTGGATTTTTCTATCAAAATTTCTATTGCAATACATTACAGCACTTGCACGTGGATCTTTAGAACATTTTAAATGCAGGAGGAAGACTGCTGAATCTGAAAAAAAAAACACCTACTCAAGTGAATACTGATTGAAAATTCTTAGTCACTTACTTCCTAATAAGGAATTTTGGCCATCCATTATAACGCAGTGGAGCCGCGCGTTCAAAATCACGGCACGATGCAGGTATACGCACACACCCGGGCGAACAGCCCTACTGGGTTTGGAATATTTCATGTTTGAATAGGGGTGTACGTTTTTCCAATGATAATGTTTATAGTAGTTGGCAATAATTTACATCGTTTTTAGTTTATAAATGACTCAAATTTGTGACTAAGAATGAGAATAAAAGATTATTTCGAGTAATGGGTGCCCCCGCAGGGGGTGCCCATTACGAAAAAATAATGTACGCCCATCCATTATGAGACGATAGATGACAGGCAAAACAATAAATCTTATCTTTTATTCTCTAACTAAATGCACATACAGCATCAGGACCAGTGATCAAATGTAACTTATTGGTGCAAAAAAGAGAGGGACATAGAGCTATGCTAACCTAATAATAATTTTCATAATTGTGGTTTTTCATATTTCCATCATGTAATCCTGAAAAAGGGTTTACTTGAACGAGTAGTTCACTTCATATTTCACTGGAAATAGTCACACAGAAAATATCATATATGCATTCACAGCACATTTTTTCTTAAACTCAAACAGCTGGAATAGAAATAAATTTTAAAAAATAGAAAGCAGCAAAAATACTTTGATAAAAACACATACCTATCTTGTGGAAAGACCAGATTTTGATCCGAGTTGAAGAATTCATTGAGAGATGATGCCAAGAATTCTCCCCACCAGTACTGAGAACTACACACCCTCACTAACATAGTCCCTGTCCGTAGCCGCAACTGTGGCGTCCCCATCACACACAGATGCTTAAACAATGCTTTACAAGTGTCCATATCCAAAGCTCTGTGCAGAGTGCCAGGCAACTGATCAGCATTCTTTGTAACACCTAACAGAGTATCAAGAAGGTATTCACAGAAAATGCGCAGCTCATCTGATGAAGCTTGCTTCACAGCTTGAACTGACGTGCATGTACTTGAACTCATGTTTGAAGTGGGTAAGATGGTCTGTTGCAGTCGACCTATAGTTCTTTGTACAACATTGAGCTGCTGTTGTAATTGTACACATTCTTGATAAGCTCTGTGGATATCTGACGTTGCATCCATCTTCTCGCTACGCATGAATGCTGCCGGGCCACTCTGTACATCGACACTACTGAGTAATCTCTGCAACCTGTTGCAAGCTAAGCTGTATCTACACTGGATATCCTCCTGGACAGCTAAGGCCAGATTCAAGTATTGTTCTTGTTGTGTTTGCTGGCCATCAGAGAATCCCGAGTCACTGTCTTGTCCATCCTTGGAGAGCTGCTCATGATTGATGAAGAATGTATGGCCGTAGAAGACTCCAAGAGGGATTTTGGAGCGGACTGCATTGCCACCGTATCTACCAACAACTGTCAGCTGTAATGTATAAATATGAATCATGGTTAGAAATAATATACCTCAGAGGGACAAATAAAGGATTGATATAAATTGAAAATATAACTTAGACTTTTTCTTTTCTAACCTTTTTTTTTCTTTTTAGCATATTGCAAGTTCTTTTTCACTAGCAGAATGGTATTGGTAGCTCGAAAGAAATCATTAGACTGATAGCCAAGGATAACTTATAAAATTCTGAATGAATCCCATTTCCATTGGGGTCCAAAATCTTTCTTTACTCAGTTTTAAATTCATTTGTAAATACATGAGGAAGACAGGAGTGCCTTGAGACGAAACCTCATAGCCAGTGTACTGAAAACCAAATGCACATACAGCACAGGGATCAGGGATCAAAGCTGGTACTCATTGGTGCAAAGCAAAGAGAGTACCAATAACAAGCTTCCCTTGATGTGTATATGCAAGGCTACAGCTAGCCTTCGCCAATCCTGACTCACCCATTCTGACTTGCCGTAGGATAGCGACACACAGCAGAAGGAAGAAGATCATTAAAGCTACAGCTAGCCTTCTCCCATCTTGACTTACCTCTTAAAAGATAGGACAGCAAGCAACACATAACAGATGGAAGATAACTAAAGCTACAGCTAGCCTTCTCCCACTTTGACTCACCTTGAGATAGCAACACACAGCAGGTGGAAGAAAATCATTCATGACTAAGTCCTTAGTGCCTATATCCAAAGATACATCTAGCCTTCTGCCACCTTGACTCACCTTGAGATGGCGACACACAGCAGGTGGAAGAAGATCATTCATGACTAAGTCCTTGGTGCCTATATCCAAAGCTACATCTAGCCTTCTGCCGCCTTCTGCCACCTTGACTCACCTTGAGATAGCGACACACAGCAGGTGGAAGAAGATCATTCATGACTAAGTCCTTAGTGCCTATATCCAAAGGTACATCTAGCCTTCTGCCACCTTGACTCACCTTGAGATAGCGACACACAGCAGGTGGAAGAAGATCATTCATGACTAAGTCCTTGGTGCCTATGTCCAAAGCTACAACTAGCCTTTTTCCACCTTAACTCACCTTGAGATAGCGACACACAGCAGGTGGAAGAAGATCATTAATAACTAAGTCCTTGGTGCCTATATCCAAAGCTACAAGTAGCCTTTTTCCACCTTGACTCACCTTGAGATAGCGACACACAGCAGGTGGAAGAAGATCATTAATAACTAAGTCCTATATCCAAAGGTACATCTAGCCTTCTGCCACCTTGACTCACCTTGAGATAGCGACACACAGCAGGTGGAAGAAGATCATTCATGACTAAGTCCTTGGTGCCTATGTCCAAAGCTACAACTAGCCTTCTTCCATCTTGACTCACCTTGAGATAGCGACACACAGCAGGTGGAAGAAGATCATTCATGACCAAGTCCTTGGTGCCTATATCTAAAGCTACAACAAGCATTTTTCCCTCGTGACTCACCTTGAGATAGCGACACACAGCAGGTGGAAGAAGATCATTCATGACTAAGTCCTTGGTGCCTATATCTAAAGCCACAGCTAGCCTTCTGCCATCTTGTTCTTCTCCTTGGTTCCAAACATCCACGGAGAGTGAAGCCAAATCACCACATGATGGGATGTAGATATCAGTTAGCAGTATAGGACGGCCAAAGTCAAGGACTGCAAATCTTCTAGCACCTGTAACAGACAAAGCCTCATTAGACAAGCAGGTAGTTATGCTGCCTTCAGTGTTAACTCCAACAGCCATAATACAAAAATTCACAAAGACTTGGACCCTTTCAAGTACACCACTAATTTCACTTAGTAACTCGGACCATGTGGGGAAATTTAAAATGCTTGCATACCCAAACACTAGCACAATCAGATAGTACCATTAACCTTAAAGCTCTGTGAATAGGTCATTCTCTAGCTAAAATGATACTGTAACAATTTCACAATGGCACACTTCTTACTCAATAGTCTTAAATAAAGTACTGTTTGTAAGAAATGTCTTTTTTCTCATTTTGCTCCAGGACTACACAAAATCTAGAGATGTGCATGGTATTTCCTAAGGAAGTTAAAATAAGTTTCACAATATGACACAAGTGGTGTCGTGGCCAAGCGTTTAGAGCATCGGCTCCCAATCCAAGGATCAAGGGTTAAAAATCCTGGCACTGCCGCTTGCGCTTCTAAAAAGCCCCAACAGTAAAATTGTCACACCTACATGATCAGCCAATATATGACTGATTAAGTCTAGAGTTTAAATTAGAGTGGTATTTGTACCAGCTTGGTGAAATATAGCTATAGCTAACTATAGATATAGCTTAAGATTTCATGAAAAGGCCAATTTTAAAAATTCAATTGCAGGGGGCAGTATTTAACGTTGTCGACAACGGTAATTAGAAACAAAAGAATATGTAAATATTTTGATACAAGATGGTTCGCGAACCAGTAGTCTCGCCTGGGTATCGACCGCCTACTGAATTGACCGTCTACTTAATCATTCAGTTGTGGGGTGGATCCCAAGAGAAAGGTCAAACAAAGGGGTCACCATTGGCACTTTTGATCGCTGGCTTAAGACGAACAATTTGACAAAGGTTAAGGTGTCAAATTGTTCGTCTTGGACCAGTGATCAAAAGTGTCAAAGGTGACCCCGTCGTCCCACCACTCCCTTAGGGTCAAAGGTCAAAAGAAAGGTCAAATTTTCAACTTTGTGCGATTTCAAAAGTTACGGTGTCAAATTGTTCGTCTTGGACCACCAATCATAAGTGTCAATGATGACCCCGTCGTCCAACCACTCCGTTGGGGTCAAAGGTCAAAAGAAAGGTCAAATTTTCAACTTCGTCCGATTTCAAAGATTAAGGTGTTAAATTGTTCGTCTTGGACCAGCGATCAAAAGTGTTAATGGTGATTTCGTCGTCCGACCATTCCGTTGGGGTCAAATTTTCAACTTTGTCCGATTTCAAAGATTAAGGTGTTAAATTGTTCATCTTGGACCAGAGATCAAAAGTGTCAATGGTGACCCCGTTGTATGACCTTTCCCTTGGGGGTCAAATTTTCAACTTTGTCCGATTTCAAAGATTAAGGTGTCAAATTGTACGTCTTGGACCAGCTATCAAAAGTATCAATGGTGACCTGTTGTATGACCTTTCCGTTGGGGTCAAATTTTCGATTTCAAAGATTAAGGGTGCACGGTTTGTAAAATATCCCATTTAAAGCATTTTATGCATAAATTATGCAAATTTGTTGCTGGATCCAGTTCGGCTCCGGGTCTACCCAGTCACCAAATATCATTAACGTAGGGCATGCGGTTTCTGAGATTAGCTCCGGACAAGAAATGCGGACGTCGGACAGTTTTAAAGAATGGTATGTCTCTTCTGAAAAATTTTCAGGCGAGACAAAAAAGGGTATGAATTTGACAATGAAACTTTGTATGCTGTCAGTATTACCACTAATACTTCAAATGATGCAAAAATCTCAGAATGCTTGGGAAAAGTTTGGGGATGATGCTGAACTTGTCCAATGCTCCTTTAACATGAAAATTCTGGGGTAAAATCCATTTATATCTTGACTCACCTGAATGCATTCTGTCTATGACAAGCACATGAGACTGAGGTGGGTTGAGTAAATTACGCACTAGTGTTGGGTTGGTTTGAATCGCTTCACTACGCCCTATATCAGATACCTGTGCAAAAATTAAGTGGTAGGTTTAGTTGGTCATGCCACACAATATCTGTATCTTGCGGAGATTCAAGGCAATGATATCTAGACATCAGTAAACTCTATTCAGCATAACTTGTAGCATCTAGACTATAGTCCCGTGAAGAAAACCTTTTCACTTTTACGCGTCTTGTGCGCCGAGTTAAAGTTCAAACGCAACTCACACGATACTCGTGAGCTCGCGTGATTTGACAGTTCTGTTACTGCGTGACTTGAAGATCGATTTGATTGGTTTGTTGTTCACGCACGATGCGATTTGATCCCACCCAGAATGAAAAGGTTTGTTTCAGTTGACTATACAGTAAACTCTTTTCGGCATAACGTGTAGCATCTAGACTACAGTAAACTCTTTTCAGCATAACATGTAGCTTCTAGACTACAGTAAACTTTTTTTGGCATAAGGTGTAGCATCTAGACTACAGTACCTTGTAGCATCTAGACTACAGTAAACTCTATCCTAATCAGCACATACATTGGATCAGATATTCAGAACTTTTAAGCATTTACAAGAAGCTATTGTATATTGCTTTGCAATTCAATATTTGCATAAAATAAACTGACACTTCAATTAGTTCTTTATATCCAGATATTGCTTTATCAGGGGAATACCAATTATAAACTTTTAAAAGAAATTGGTATGGTAAAAGAAACAATACTTCTTTATAACAATAATTTTCTATCAATGTCTGTTATAAAGAGCTTAAATTTGACTGCACTCACTTTAGCTTTGCCCTTGGGAGTCCCAGGAGTTGTCTTATTTCCTTTGAGTGTCTTGTTGATGTACGGTGCCAGTCCTCCAGAAAAGTACATATCAGGATGCACATCCCACAAGCCAGACTGGCCATACTGCAAACCACTGCTCTCATTAGGTGGGGTCAAGGGTGGGGTCATGAAGAATGGGGTATTCTTTGGGGTAGCTGGTGGAGGGTAGATTTCAGTGTATCCTTGTGGGAGGCTATTGCTGTTGGAAGTCTCCTGCAGTTTTTGCTCCAGCTTATGTTTCTGTCAAAAAATACACAGTACAAGTTTGTATGTATGTTATTCTGTTAAAAATGGTAAACACTGTGACAATTCATTTTGACATATTCATGTTTAAAAGAATTTTGAAATAAACCATTACCAATATTGTATAATAAAACATTGCATCAGAAACAAGAAAGACAATACTTTTGTATCGAAATTTAATTTTGTAATTTTTTATCAGGCTACTTATATGACATTTTGGCATAAAAACAAAATGGTAATTTTTTATCAGGCTACTTATATGACATTTTGGCATAAAAACAAAATGGTAAGTTTTTATCAGGCTACTTATATGACATTTTGGCATAAAAACAAAATGGTAATATCTTATCAGGCTACTTATATGACATTTTGGCATAAAAACAAAATGGTAATAACTAGGCAACTCCAGTGGGGACAGTGAGGAAGAGTCAGCACCAATGTCACTAGACTCACTACCACAAGCACATGACACCTCCAGTGGTGACAGTGAAGAAGTTCCAAGAAGAGCCATGTGCCAGAAAAGAAAACGTCGAGGAGAGCCCTTACGACGCATACCAGTAAGATCATGCAGGGCTGCAGGAGGAAGCGGTATTCCCCCAAGACACAGCCTTCGACTAGAAGATCCCTCGACTTCATCAGCTGCATCAACATCAGCAGCAGCATCTCATCAGCGTCCGGATCCCAGGCTAGGCCCTCGACGTCGGATTCAACCTCCCAGAGCCTAGCCTGGGATTTGGTGCATTGGCGGTATGGGACAGTTACGAACAATGAGTCGATACATTTTGATCGTGACTTTCAAGAAAGACATACTCTGGGTTGTGCCACACCACTGGAGGAAAATAGTATTTTGTCAAAACAAAATGAGGATATATATGATAATGACATTGAAGGTGTTTTTATTGAAATTAATTTAACAAATACAAAGCCTACTTTAGTTGGCAGTATTTATCGCCCACCAGACTGTACTGTTGACTATCTTGATAATCTTGATGATATATTTAAGAAATGTAACAATTTATATGACAATGTGTATATCCTGGGAGACATTAATTTAGATCAGCCTATATCTCCCACATTGTATTTATATGGGAGATATAGGCGTTCAAAGTCACCCCAGGATCGTTTTTTCTCAATATAGAGAATAAGAAAGAAATTTACGAAATTATTTTCATTCATTATTGTAAACCATTATATTCCTGATCCAACCATATTAATTTTAATTTCATTAGATCAGTGTTACCATGGTAACCATTAAGATTTTTCCCACCTATGAAAATTGCTATAAATTTGGCAACACATATCTAAGACTATAACAAACAACTGGCAACACCTACGATAGTGTTTCTAAGATATAACATTGCTTATAGTATCCCCTTTTCAATCATTAATTACGGACTTGTTCAATGCTGATCACTAACCTGCTGATGCAGCTTAATGAGGGCATGCGTCTTGTGCTGCAGCATCTGTAGCTGCTGTTCAGCTGATGCCATGGCTGATGATAACGATGCCAGCGCTGCTGACGGCCCACCTGTGAAGCCTTCTCCTGGGTTGTTTGGTCCGGCACTCATGGCAATAGCACTGGCTATGCTCTCAGGACCTGAAAATAAGGAGAGTATCAAAATGAGACTTGGTGATTTTCTCCTCTTGTTGGATTAACATAACAATCTTGGTCTCACTGAATTTTCTACTACTTCCATAATGCTACATTGTATATACAGGGGTATATTTAATCAAATATACCAATAAATAAACCCATACTAAATCATTATACTGGCATTTTATTACACTTTTGACATAAGTTATTTTCTTTACAATCAATTAGCTATTGCATATCTTAATGATGCATCAGGTACTGAGTCAATATTGATGTATCATGCACAGTTTATACAAAGATCAGTTGAATAGATATCAATTTATTCCTTACATCATACTTGCATTTTTCAACACATTTTCTTGATAGGGGCATAATTATACCCATTTTTACATACCCTTTAAAAGACAAGCCACATTTAAAAATGTTATTACTCAAATACTGTAATTCACAAATTTTGCATACTCAACTATTAACTATTAACTAAACCGAAAACGAAAAACTTCACTCAGTGCTGTAAAGGTGTTCTGTATAGATTCACAACTTGTCATGTGAGTGCAAGAAAGTCGTATCTGCAATAGCTGCCATTTGTCATAAATTTGAATTGCACACTGTGTAATCTCCAATCTTGGGTTAGTGGTTCTTGAAATGAACTATTTCAAGACACTGTCACCTGAAGAACCATTTCAAGAACCACTGACATAAGACAGGGAATTCTTGAGGGATTTTTCTTGTGACAAAGTATAAAAAAATAACTTAAGGCAGCCATTGCAGATATGACTTTCTTGCACTCACATGACGAACTTGAACTCCATGCTCTTACCTGCACCAATCCGTTCAACATATGTGCCATCACTAGTGCTACAACACATGAAATGTAACGGCTCTACTTCAAGCAATCCTCGCATAAAATGAGAGCCCCCTAGTGATCCCGTACTGCTGTCTCGGTTCACCTTAGACGAGGCGACCTGGTTTCCATTGATGTCTACTACATCAGGACCAGCACCAAAGCCAGCGCCAGCTGTTGGACCGCCTGGCATTATAGGGACAGACATGACGCCACCTTGGTGATATGGGGATGCGGCAACTCCTGCTGGTTTAGATGCAGCTGATTTAGGGACTGGGATGGATGGCTCAATATCAAACAGAACTGGGTCCAATGGCGTGCCATACAAACCAAATCTGAAGTACAAACATTCAAAAAACAAAATAATACATCAAAAAGTTTGAAAAAAGTTTGTTATGAACACATTCATGAATATATTCATAGCCATGGCAACGTTACAATTTGCTTAATTTGTTTATATTTTAATAATTTAAATGTTAACTAAATAAGAACGCATTTGTATCTTGAAATATTTTTAACAAAACTTGATATTTTGGATATTAATATTGGGGAAATCATAATTAAATTGTAAAACCAAACCATTATCAGATATGCAATGTCAGAAAATTTTATTACTGTCTGTTACACAAAGTTCTATCTAAGCTTATAAATGCAGAATTTGATCAAACCAAGCAAGATTTTGATTAATTAATTGCAAATTGGGAATCTTACAGATATTTATTTATCATGTATCATTGGCAAATTGTCCGAAAACTGGATAAGGATAACGTAATCAAAAGATTTAGTACCCCAACCATTTAACCACAAAATCCTTGTGCACTTACCTGGCTCTTAGCAGTGAATGTTCAGGCAGCACTCTCTCATCCAGATTCTTAGCCACCAGATTCAGCAGTGCCACACAGGCTTGGCTTGTACTCTCAGTGTTCACTTGCTTCACCATGTTAAGCATAGTAAAGAACCACCGCAGGGCACCAGCGGAGGTTGCACATGGTAAGACTGGTAGCCAGTGAAGCAGACTTTGTAAGAGACTAAGTCGGAATGAATCATAGCCACCTGGAGTCCTCCATCTCATGGTGCACCTAAAGCAACAAATATCAGGCATTAGAATTCACTCAAAAGTACAAGTGATGAGCATCTCCTTTTATTACTCTGTAAATGTTTATACCAATTTAAGGGATAGTGTTTAAATGTATTTGTAACAAGTGCTGTATACATGTATCTAAAGTCGCCTGAAGAAAACCTTTTAATTTAAGCTATACTTGTAAGCTCGCGTGATTTGTCTGTTCTGTTTCTGTGTGACTTGATGATCGATTTAATTGGTTTGTTGTTCACACACGGTGCGATTTGGTCCTGCCCAGAATGAAAAGGGTTTTTTCAGATAAATATAATGTGGCATGTATCTCACACCCACATTTCAGATATTCTCTACACAAAATCATTAACAGTTTCAGTAACAGTAACAATTTATGGACTTATATGATGATACCAAAAAGAATCATTAAAGGTGTGTATTCCGATCACCTTCACTCATAAAATCAAATTGGAGATTTTGATACCAGAAGAAAGCACATATTTTTCTCAAAACCCTTGTAAATTTCACAGCCATATTATACAAATATATACTGACTTGAAGATCTCTGGTTAAAACTATGGGCCTGAAGTGATTAAAATTGCTATTTTACTGAGGGGCGCAGCCCCGAAGTAAAATAGCATAATTTTAATCACTGAAGGACCATAGTTTTAATCCAGAGATCTGAAAAAGTCAGTATATATTTGTTTTATATACTGCTTTAATAAATTTCATAATGTGATTTTAACTTGCTCATTTTAAAATGTTATTATTCATGTTCACAAATCACAAAACGTATCCACTAGCGCTAATAACGCTTGCGCACATCGGATTTTGATGACGTCAGCCGTAAATAGTCTTTTCAGACCCGTAAATAGTTTGTTAGAGCCGTAAATAGTCTTTTTCAAAAAGAACTATTTACGGCTTTTCTCAAGGTGGTTAAAACTATTTGAAATCATGTGATCTTGTTCAAACCAATCAACTGTCTTAAATTTATTTATGTAGTATATAATATGTTTTATTGAAGAGATATGATCAAAATGGTGCTGAATTACTTGAATATTTTGTTAACAAGAATAAATAGGTTTCTATGGGTCACTCTCAAACACATTTTTACCTGTAGCATTAATTTGGCTCAAGGTATACAAATGAAACTTGGTAATTGCTTTATGCAGATGATGACCCTTCATTCCCTTATGGAAAAAGTATATTTTAAATTTCCCACCAGATCGGAATACCTACCTTTAACAACATTTCTTTTCAATTGCTTAAAAACACTTGCCCTCAAATTGTTTTCTTGCTAAAAATGCAACTTACCCAACACAAAGAGCCAGCAACCTGCTACACTTGTGAGCTATACTCCTATCTGAGTCGAGGTAACAAGTTTTGACCAAAGTCTGAAGATGCTTCTGAACAGTTTCCACCAAAGTCACAGTGGTGCTTGTCCTGAAAAGGGAAAAGGTGCAGATATGGTTTTACATGAAGGAATTTCAATTCACATTCATTTTAAAATAAAACAAGGAGTCAAAGGGCCTATAGCAGGAAATTCAGAATAAATGAAATGTGAGAAATGATGGAATAAAGAACACATACATTAGGCCTAACATACATGCTAGGGGTGTAATAAGAAATACTTTAAACAATCAGGAAAATACTAATATAGATCCTAACTACAGTATAGAGATGGACAGAATATATTAAAAAATCATACAAAATCACATAAACTGGGCAAATTGCATGCTTTATGCTATAAACGTGCAATGCGCCTAACAGTTTAAAACATGTTTCAGCTAGGACCCCTGAATAAGAACAGAATTGCCAGATTGCAGTGGTTTAGTGTAATAAATTGGGATTTTAGCATTTTTAAGAATGGTTTATTTTTATGACTTCACACAACTGAGTTTTAAATCTATTTCTAGATTATATGTTGAACGAGGTTTACAAAACACATCTCTGACAGTACAAGTTGCCACTTGGACTATACTAATCACAGAAATATTAAAATCAGTATTAACAAAGCAGTTTTGTTCCTGAGGCAGGTTAATAACAAATTGTCTGGCAGTCATTTAGCAAATTTTGGGCTCAAATTAATGCAGGCATCAATGGGATTCTTAAACTTAATCTTCTCAGGGTCATCAGACATTTGACATCTAATTTTAGGATCACAAAAGTGAGAGCACAATGAACTTTGGACATATTTTATTTATTCAAAATGAATCATTAACCTATATTTCATAGAATATAATATAATTTATTAGAGAAGTATATCTTGGTGTCAGATGTTGAAGATCAAAAGTGAATGCGAGTTGATGCTTGGGGAAGGTATGTTAACTCTTCCATTGACGCTTACAGGAAAAGTTTTCCTTGCAGAATCCTCCAAAGTCAGTCAAATCTTTGCAAGGACTAAACATGTAAAACTTTACTGACTGCGGGCTGATTAACCTGTTCAACTGTTCTACTCACATTTCACAGCAAGCACAGAGTACTATACTCTATACACCTTGAAGTATGCAACAAGCAATCAGGCTCTAATACGAGATTCATAGCATATCCCTTGTATTCTACAACATTGTGAACTGTTGTTTTTGTATCGTGTAAGAGACTAGCAATGATTGATTAGGATTGATTAAGACCAAATCACTGCATATTAATACATTTGGTACATGAATTTTTCATGATTTTGGTATTATTTTTGGTTAAATTTGTTGCTACCAAATGGACAAATATTGAATATAAGTTCATTTGAATAATCAACATGATTGGGTATGTTGTTATGATTCGAAAAGTACAGACTAATTTATTTTGGCGTATGGTCATATTGGTATATGTGTGTTAATCGGCAGCTTGTTGCATACTTCAAGATTTATAGAGTATAAACACACTACATGCAACATTACAGGATTAATAGGACACAGACAGCAAAAGAATTAGTAAATGTTGAGTCCTACCCTGTATACCTGAGTGGCTCACAGATCTGCACCCCAGCAATCCAACATAAGATCTCCAGTGCAAGCTCCTTGGTGTACGTGTCTGATGGTATAGTGGTCTCTCCTTCAAGTTTGCCTGTCACTGCCTCAACAAGGTTGTTATGGAAGACCTTGGATTCAAGCATCATCACACGTTGTAACCTGGTATATCAACAACAAAAGATGAGATGTGTTTATTAAATTTAAGTCCATACCAAAACCTATGTTTGTGTTCCACATCATCCTAGATGTCTTAGGCTGGGGTCAGACGAACAAGGAGGTCGCGATTACTACAATAAATTTTGCTGCCGTAATACGTCTGACCCGTATTTATTAAAATCGGGTCATCGACGCATTAATAAAAATGAACAACGACAATAACCTTTGTTAAGATAAATTTATTGTAATAAAGTTGAAAGTAATGCGGTAAAAATACTGTGAAAACGCAACTCGTCGTTGTAAACATAATGCGAAAACTCTTGTCAAAAGAGTTGTTTGATTTATGTTGTGTTATATATTATATATATTATTTTACAGGCCTCATTGGCCTTCCAGCCGTCTCCCCATAAGATTTTAATTATCTGTCATTTATATGTATTGTTTTATATGGAAATAATAAAGTTGAAAAAAGTAATGAGTGATCTTAGTTCAATTAAGCTCCGTGGATACGGTATTTGATTGACACTTTCGAATGATAATTCGTAATTGGTTTGGTCCTCGTGTGGCCGAAATGTAATAACTAGTCCACACCAGGGATGAACCAACTTATCGTCATATATATATGTTTACATCAAATCAGTAAGTGTTATAACTTCACAACAACAAAAATCTTGAATCAGTCATTCACAAAATGTAACAAAAATTAAATTCATATATTTATGTCAAATAGATTAAATCTGTGAGTAATGATATAAAAATTCACTTTACGTCAAATTAACATACTTTGAAAGCTCATGTAAATATTTAGCAAACCGCAGATATTATTACAAATGCATCAAATATCATGTTTCAAACAAAATTACTATGAACAGTACTTTTCCTTTCTGTGTGTTTTAAATATGTTCACTTGTGTTTCATTGTCTCTAAATCATGAACAACTTTCCAGTAAATCCTAATGAATCAATGATAATGTGCACAAATACTGCATCCTAAACAACCACACAGCTTACTCTTTATAAAGACAAGAAAACAAGCATAAATCTCCATACCTGTCTTTAGGTACGTTGACCTTCTTTGTTCGCCGGATGGTAATGGAAAGCTCTTGTATCCAATCACAGCCCTGGAATCGCTCCGTTTCTTTCCTCATGGATCCAGAGGATAGGCGTTCTGCAGCACTTGACGATGCTGTGCTCTGTAGCACTGGTAGGAAAGGGGAACCTGCAAGATCATAGGGTAAAAATAATGTAATGAGCATCTAAGAATAATATGGATAAGTGAATTACATTTAAGGTAACTTAAAAACCTTGATTTGGACTACCCCATACTTTCTATATGTATTGGTTTTCATCTAGTGTGCTTTAAAGGAGCATGGTCAGATTGCTTAAACTTTTTCTACTTTTGGTACCAAAATATTATTTTTCTCATATTTCATGTGAAATTTTACGGCTGTAGCATGTTTAGTTTTGGAGATATGGGTAAAAATGTGTATAATTATGGTAACCATAATTTATTTAAACTGAAATTAGAAATTTAGTCCTCTTTAGTGGTGATCTTTCATATGAAACCAAAATTCTTATTTTAAAAAATCGGACCATGCTTCTTTGATTGAACTAATGGCCAAAGCAGATGGATTTTATGATTGATCTATAATAGGAACCATCAATTCATCGCTTGAAATGGAAATTTCGTATCATATTTGAAATATAAACATCATTAAAGCAAACAGAATCAAGTTCAACGACAAGCACAGTCAAATGGGCTATTCCAGAACTATGCATTCTGTACCCCCCCCCCCCCCACACACACACACCAATGGAAAGCATGTCCAAGTAGGACACTTCCAGTTGGAGTTCAATTCAGGATTCCAATTCCAGCTGTTACATTAGCCTTCAATTCCAGTTGGAGTGCATGGAAAACACAGCAA
This sequence comes from Ophiothrix spiculata, assembly GCA_000969725.1. Classification (NCBI taxonomy): domain Eukaryota; kingdom Metazoa; phylum Echinodermata; class Ophiuroidea; order Amphilepidida; family Ophiotrichidae; genus Ophiothrix; species Ophiothrix spiculata. Next base: position 18,057 of record JXSR01S007237.1, on the reverse strand, counting down.
ATTGTTGAAATTCCAGTTATTTCAACTCATTAAATCTGGAATTCCACCTGTCAAATTTGTAAATTTGTTCACATTCTATTTTGCACCCCAATTCCAGGCGGCTCCCATAGATGTTTGTGATGGCACATGAATTCTAGCTTTCATTTTCGCATGCAATTCCAGAAGTGCCTTCCATGGGAAGGAATACATCTGGAATCCCCCCCCCCCCCCCCCCCCCCCCCCCCCCCCGGAACCACATTCTAGTTGAAAACCACATTCTAGTTGAAAGCAGGTATAGCTAACAATCACTTGCAATTTTCTTTCCATACCTAATCAAATATTTACTTCAAATAATTTCAAACTTCTGTAACATCACTCACCCTTTTCTCCATCAGTTCCTTTACCATTTGCTGCAGCTTCACCACTAGGGGTGTCCTGTGCACATATATGCAACAAGAAAGACCTGTTTTTACTCAGCAACATGAGTTCCCTACTAGTCAGGGTAACCATACCACTATGGCTGGGCATATCAACAAAGCACTCCAGATCACAGGGCCCACAGACAATATCTTCACGGTGCTGTCGCAAGAAAACAGACTTCATCAGGGAGTCTTCGGCAAAGTTGAAGTCCTTGCGGAATTGCAGTTTGTCATCTGATGCTGTGATGTCTATATTCTGTTCTTTGGGTTCAGCAGCTGGACTATCCATGTTGAAGTTGATCTGGGCATCTACTGGTGCAGACTTGATGTTCATGGCATCTGGTTCTCTCTCTGTCAAAAACAAAGCACAATATCAAAGGAAATTGAATTTAACTTCAACACTACACAAATTTATCGCTCACCTGGAACGTTTTCGCTAGCTCAACTAGCGTTATCAGCAGTTGATATGGCTGCTGATGTCAATATCAATGTCTACAATTTCTTAAAAACATCCTGGTAAACAAATCTTTAAAAAAACTTAGTAAAATCTTTGCAAATTTGTATTATGCTGTACAAGATAAACTGGTCTACATACTAAAATAGATTTTACTAAAATAGCTTTTAGAGAATAATAGATAAGATTTATTGTTTTGCTTGTTATCTATCGTCTCATAATGGATGGGCGTACATTATTTTAAGTAATGGGTGCCCCCAAAGGGGATGCCCATTACGGAAAAAATAATATAGTCGAAAGCTGAAAGTCTTCTAAACGTCAAAAATATCACTACAACCAGAGAGCCACCGGCTCAGTAACCCATGCACGAAAGCCCGTTAGCAAAAAAAAAAAAAATGACAAATAGCGCCTATAGAAAATGGTTAAAATCAATATAAAAATCATACACAAACTTGTTAATACAAAATCTATACTTTTAAACATAAAATATCAACATAGAAAAATGTGCTTCCTTGATGAGATATGGGACGTTTAAGTTCAGACTTTACTATACTTTTACATACAAATAGACATTTTAAAATCGCTCAACCGGATCTATCGTACTACCAAATTCTCTGAATTCATTATATATGATGCGTCATGTAATTTTAGTAATTTGAAATTTTGAGAGATTTTAACCTTACCACATCAAATGGCTTTGATGGCACAAAACAAATCGATAAAAAACATGACTACAGACTTCGCAACTAATTTGGTAAAAACATCTCAACAGGGTTAGTACACTTTTTCACTTACAAACTTCAATGACTTTACTAAGTACAATTCAAGGACTTTTATCGGCTGCGACCAGCGTAATATGTATCAACAAAATACATTTGTTTTCGCCCATTTTTGGATAAAAATCATTGCATGGTAACTTCTTTTGACATATTTATTTTTAATATTTCTGACATTCAACAATTCAAGGACTTTTTTTGATAAAGCCAGTTTTTCCAAGGCCTGGAAATTGCAAAATAAAATTTAAGGACTTTCAAGGACCCAACTAACCCTTACAAACAGGTGCAGAAAACAAACAAGCTACTTCTTCAAATTGATGCAAAATGATCACAAGTCGGTCAAATAATGAGAATTCAATTAAGTTTACCACAAGCCATATAGTGAATTTTAAATGCACTGCTTGGCACACCCTGCTGCAATACTTAGCAACTAAACACTAGGTGCATTTCTTGAGTCCTCCTGAAACCTCTGGATCTGGGGCACAAAATTTAAAATTAAAACACCTATCCACAGGCTCACTTATCATGCATTCATCTGTCTCGCGCTGTAACCTCTCATAAAACTTCCGGATCGGATCGGTCAAAGAATCATCATCCAAATCGGTGAGGTCATAAACATTGTCACAATTCTGGGGTAAATTTTCCTCCAAATGACACTATTTACAGATGTTGCAATGTTCCGAGACTCTGAATTGGTTGAGGTATTTCAACAACACAAGGCGGGTCTGACAAAGCAACGTCTTCGGTCTCTGCCGGGTTTGTGGCTGAGCCAGAACAGCTTGTGGTGAAGATGTGAGTGATGAACTGGCAGAGTTTGACTTACCCATTTTGAGGCACTGTGATCCGCTCTGTCTCAGTAGTGTCAACTGAATCTTTGGTGGGGATGGACACAATGGATGCAAAGTAAACTTGATGTCGACATGTCCCACACAGCATGCCTTGGGTAACACCAGCTCAAACAGGTGGTCCTTTGATCTGAAAATAGAGAAATACATATGATGCTTAAGAATTTGTGTAGAACTTCTGAAGCTATGTACAAATACATCTAGATTTATATTATTTAGATTTGGCGGGCTATTTTAAGCTAACTTTAAAAACATTAAAAAAATCATATAATTTACCCGCCTGACTTACCAAACCAACTTGAAGGGTCAAAATGCCTGTAAAAATGTTTTTTGTTGCCTTTGCACTTGTTTTTAGAGTTTCAGATATATGTCTTTGTAGAGCTTTTATAAATATTTTAACTCTTCAAAGATTGTTAACGCCAATCAGACAACCTCTTTATACTAAATTATTTACATATCAAATGATCTTTGGATTTGGTACGAACACTAACTCGCACTAAAATGTGGAAACATACAGACCTGTTCCAGCCTACAATAATATTAAGAACATGAATAACCATGGTACAAGTTAGCTTTCATTGGAAAAATGGCAAACTCAAAGTCAATCCAATATTGGCACATTGATATGTCTTACCCATTAGGCTGTAGCTTCCACGTCCTGGTGTGTTGTGTTGCATCACCCTGCTGTCTCTGATGCAGATGTTGTGGATGCCTTCTTTGCTGTTGTTCCTGTTGAATCTCAGCCCAACATGGAGGTACCGTAGCAGAGAATCTTGGTACTAAGGTTTCAAACTGAGTTAGAAGTCGCATGGTGGCTAAATTCTCTTGTGTAAGTGGAGCATTTGTGAGATAGTCATCACCTGTATCAAAGATATCAGAGTTAAGGTTGGATTCCAAGTTTTGTCTCCAATTTATTTTGGATAAGCTGAACAAGTTTTATTTACCATAAATTAATCAAACTTTGATTAAAGCTCAGTTGAATTTAACAATTCTCAAGTTGACCAAAATGTATAAAAATGTGATAAATATAAAAACATCATGTTGCCTTGTTATGAACTGAGTGAAAAATTGAACGAGATTCTTGTGTGATTTTGACTATGATTGTGTATATTGGTGGGAAAAAATTATTCTGTATCCGTTCTCGTTGTTGCTGTTGCTGTTGTTTTTTTTGAATGATCACTAAATAACAACAAGGACTCAAATCTATAATTCAACTCAAAAAATTGTCCCTCTCAAGTGGGATTCCAAGTATCTTCCTGACATTTTTGTCTTATCTCACTGATGACTTGAATAGTAACACTTTCACACGCACTACTTAAGGGATTAATTTTATACTTTAGACTACAATGGATTTCAATCACTATCATCCAATTCTGGCACACAACCAACAATTACATGAATTTAGAAAACCATTTCATTTGTATTGAAATGGTCAAAGGAAGGAAATTTAAATAACAGTTCTACATTTATATTTGATAAGTGTTAGATTGAAAGTTGTTCATCTCTGACATAGACATGTAAACTGGTAAATTTGGAATCTGGCTATAAAGCAAAAAATTATGGACGAGAAATCAATTCTTATTAATTTGGGAAAGGCGTGTACACTAAGCTCAAATCAGTATTAAGCATATATAAAAAACTTTTTATGGGTGTTCTAAATACTTGCCTATTTCACTGCTAACAGCATCTGTATCCTCAGCTGAGTCCGTTTCCAAATCCGAAGCAATCTTATCAATCCTCTTGTTTCTCTTCACTCCTCTAGTCATTTCGCGACTCTGAAGCTGTAAAAATGTGATTTGCCCACTTGATGAACAAACACATAGTCTCTCCATTCCTGAACAGTACATCATCGAGATAAATTTATCACCGGGACTAGTCCTATCCACAGGCTTTGGAGATTGCAACTTACTTGCAACTATGGTTGTATATATAGTAAATGTAGCTGCATCAAATATAATCACTTTGCCTTCGTCAGTTAGAGCGGCAAACTTGCCAAGACCTTGCTCACATGTTCCTTTTGAGTCTGTTTCATCAAACAAACCCCCTACAAATGATTCTCCTTGAGGAATGACATCAGGTTTAACATCGGTTTCTTCATCACTTCCAGAATCACAAATTTCTGTCGGTAATGGCACCAGTTTTGTGAAAGACTTACAGGTGCCTCCCATGGAGTGTATATACACTGGTTCTTCTACAATTTGTACGAGTGAATTCACACATTGTAGTCTATAGACTAAAATATATCCCCCACTGAATGGTGTATCAACATCCTCATTTGCACTATTATTAAAATATTTGGCAAAAGGTTTATCTCCTGAATTAGCATTGCTATCATGCTGCTGATTCTTGGGAAAGAACCGTGAATCCGCTTTGCTATTAGATCCTCCTTCACCTCCTATGAACAATTTAGCAAAAGAATTGGTGATACTTCCTGCCCCATCTGAGGGATCTTGAGGTACAAAGTCAGTGCTACCGCTACCGCTATTCTGAGCCAGCCCCGGATTCTCAGAAAAGAATTTAGCAAATGGTTTAATACACTCCGTGTCTGCAATGGCTATATCTTCTACCGTGGGGCCACCAGCAGCTTCTTGGCTTGTCATATTCTCACTAAAGAATTTGGCAAATGGTTTATTAATTGACGGATTCATAGAATCCTGCTTACTTTCATCGTCTTCATCGTTATCCTCAAAGGCACTACCCTTATTTAGATCATTTTGTTCACTTATGGTATTCCTATTTTCTGTATTGCACTTATTGGTTACATTACAAGCAGTTTCACTGTTCTGTAGACGACCTTCATGCGGGCCGACTACTACTAATATATGTTGCCTATCTACACACGGTACTATACTGGATATCCATAGATTGTCTTTCTGGAGGTGAGCAGGTAAATCGACACACTGCACTGCTTTTTCATTAGTAACACGAGTCTTTGAATTTGGGCCAGGGGGATCACTCCCTATAACATTAGTGTTCATGTGTTCTTCATTGAGTTCATCTAGACTCATGGGCTCATCAACTAAAGCCTGATGCTCTTCATCCATCTCAAGGATTTCAGACATCGCCAGAGTTGGTAAAGAATACATCCCAGAGGATTTATATAAAGCCCCTTTAGCTTTAGCTACAGTTTTACTACTCAAAGTCTCTTTTACTTTAGGTGCAGTTCTGTAAACCAACAAGCAATGTCTTTGGCGTGTACTAGATTGCATGACTACTTCTTCTCCAGGAGGAGAATTGGACGGTGTGTCTACAACATCACCGAAGAAGGAATCCGCAAAGATGGGTTTCTTATTTGACACATCTACGCCTGTACCAGCATCATCACCTGAGGAAGTTGACTTCAATTCTTCCAATTCAACAACTTTCTTTGATTCTGCTTCACCAGACACCACTTCTGTAGGGACTCTTATACTAACACCAGTCAGCAGACACGGTGAGGACACATTGTCAATGTCAGCGATATGCTTACTGGGGCTATTTGGTTGACTGGTGTCTGCATTCACAGTGGATTGGGCTAATGGGGGCGTTTTGGACTCCATTCCTGCAACTACACATAGAGCTGATACAACCAAATCCTTGGAAGGTGTTGGTGGCTTATCTGAAGTAGCGGTTGTTGTAGTAGAGGTTTCTGTGTAAAGGAGAACAATTATTGCACCATCAGTGTACAAAATAGTGAATGAAATATTGATCATGTAGTAAGGAAAATAGGCCTTCAAGAGCACCACTAGACCATAATTATAGGTTAATAAATGCGCATTTCATACGCGAGTGAAATGAAACGAAATCAATGCACGCACGGTTAATTTTGATGCGTCCAATTCATGAGGCTCTTAGGGGCCGAGTGCATTGGACAGCAATCAAAATTTGCCACAAGTGCATTTATTTTGTCTCATTTTACGAGCATAATGGAATGCAAATTTATTAATCTAATTCATACAGAAAAAAAATATTGTATCTTTTGTGAAAACAAATAAGGCCTTTAATATGACCATCAAAATCCGAAACTTCTCTAAACTAAATAAATAATCACCCGACAAACACAATGAAACACTAAACGCCCGCCACGGAGTCCCGTTTTGCTTTCGAGTCCCGGGTCCCAAATTTGCATACTCGAAACCCGAAAAACAGTGCATAAGTTGAGTTGCCAAATTATCATTACCAAAATATTCCAATAATCATTTCACCGGCGGCCATAAGTTGGTAAATGACCTTGAAAATTATCAAATATCAAATCTACTTCCGAAAATAGTCGCAAACTTTATCAAACATGCGATGTCTCTTGCAGGAAGATCGCCGATTTCCCTATGTTTTGTTACAAAAATAGCAATCTGTTCTTCGTGGAGTCGCCATTTTGACTACTACAATCACGATTGCGCATGTCTGACGAGTATGATAGCACCGTTATATAACCGTGAACAACGCCATCTGTTGACGAACATTCAACAGATGCAAAAAATAGTTAACAGACTGTTGAATGTTCGTCAAAAGATGGCGTTGTTCATGGTTATATAACGGTGCTATCATACTTGTCAGACATGCGCAATCGTGATTGTAGTAGTCAAAAAGGCGACTCCATGAAGCAGCGAAAATAATATTACCACATTAAACGTCGCTTTATGTAAGTTCCCCGATTTAAGTCCCACTCGTAATTTGAATAAAATCTGAGGTAAAAAAATGGTGGGACTATAATACACGCGTCAGTACGGTATTAAATTAGCCGATTTTTAAGCCTGAATTGTGCCCTACAGTATAGTGCAAAGACTTGAGTGTAACTTTTGGTACTTGTGCACTACTTCTGTGTTTCCGACTGGTACCTTTTCAACTTACATTTTGAATCTTAAAATATGATTCGAGTCCCGGGTTCCCGTTTGAAAATAAAATTTGAGTCCCAGGAGTGAAAAAACCTGAAATCTGCAGGCTTACATAAAATACAACATTCTCTGAAGTAACTAGAAAAGCAGTTGAAATCTTTTTCATTTCAAGAGTGACTATAGGCCAAGCAAACATTTATTAGACAGTGAAAACAAAAATCCAGAATACAGGGCCCACTGTTTGTTAATGCAACCTGAACTCTGGATTTTTGTTTACATTGTCCAATAAACTTTTGATTTGAACAACAACTCATAAAGTGTGGCAAAATTTTGGTTCTGTAACATTCCAGACGGTTCTCATCAATTTTACAAGGTTGCCACATATATATCTGGGTCATTTATTGTGAAATTTACTCTTGCAATAGTCATTTGTGGTAAACCAGGGCCATGAGACTCTTATTCCCAGCCAATGAAAGAAAGTGGTACCATCCACGCTCGGGTCAAAAGGTGAACAGTGTATAGAGGCGTGGCTTTGATGTATACTCGCCAATCATATGCGAGAGGGAATGTAGTAAACAGGATTGATTTGACAGATATAACAATACAATGTAACAAAAGAAATTAGCATATAAATGGGGCTCATTAATATAGGGCATATTTGCTGCAAGAATCAGCTGATTATTGCAGCAAATTACTGCACCGGGGTTGACACGCTTTTCAGCCAGCCACTTTCATCTCCCATTACATATAGACTCTCTGGGTAAACTCAAGAGACAGTTCATTATCAATGGCTTCTGTGTCATCAAGCTTGACCTGAAGTTTGGTAATGCAACACTAATTTTAAAATGTTTGCATTTCAAATTTATTCCCAAATGCTTTTATGTTAAGTTTATGAATATTCATTACATTAATAAATGGTCTCTATTATCGATCAACAATTACATCATACAATAATCATCCAAAAACAAGATATTTGTTCCATTAACATCATTATATATGTTCTAGATGGTAGGTGAGATTCCCAGTCACATACCTTGCTCTATAATTGGAGGCTCTGTTATGACTGGTTTTATAGGTGGGCTATTCTCTCCTGTTTTAAGATCTGTTGATGGTCCATCTTCAGGAAACCTCCATGCTCCACCAACCTCAATTACTTCAATGCTGCCGTAATTTTCCTCTGCACACAATGAAAGCAAGAAATAATTATTAGTCTTGTTTGCTTTTACAGTTACAGTAGTAACACTAGATTAGTGTAGGTTTGTCAAGAGGCATGGACATGGGAAAGGGACCTAAAATTTCCAAATATTAAAATTTGTGCTTGAAAATGTGAAAGTGCACTGGAGGGCAAAGGAAATGTGAAGACCTCATTTCTTTGCTACTTAACCCTTAAAAAGCCGGGCTTTTTCGACCCACCTCACAACC
>JXSR01S007236.1:111739-123738 GCA_000969725.1 Ophiothrix spiculata | reverse complement strand
TTTGCAGATGATATCAATTTTGATTTTATCATTTCATCTGTTATATCATTTTCTAAGCTTTAAAATGATACCCTAATTATTTTCACAGTTTCTCGAAAGTGTTCTGTCGCAAAGTCCCCCTTTTCGGAGTGAGTCATCACATATATTGAAAGTTACATCATAATGTATACATGATCCCATTTCCCAGATTTCAAACACTAATCAAAACACTAGTTTGTCCATACTTTCTAAACATGTTTAATATCTAATCACTATCTACACATTAGACTCTTCAGCAGAATGATTTTGAATACACTGTTTTCAATAAGCAAATGTTATTTGAAATCTGAGGAAGAGTCGGATATGCTTATTAGGTTGTAAACATGTTCTTAGCTACCTAAACACCAGTTTATCCATACTTTCTATAAAACACCTCATTTACAGTGTTTTTTCCTTGTTTTCTATCCAGTATATGATATCAACAGATCATTTTGCTACATTTCACTACTTCCTGACCAGTGCTGAAAAAGGAGTGTTAAATAACGACTACATAATGTAAATGATAGTGGAAGCTGCTTTTATATAATGAAAGAAGCAGGCCTACAGTATGTCAAGTAAGTCGTTTGTTTTGATAAAAGTGAACACTCATATTCAACGGGTATAGGCTATCTAGTCAATCTATGAACATCCATCGGGTACATACACAACAATGCAACACACCAACGTTTGATCACCATTAAACATTGTTTATTTCAAATTCAAATTATTGGTGGCGCTATTTATATAGAAATAACTTTTCCTGATTTTATCTACGGGCCTTAGTTTAGACGTTTGACACTTGGATAAGGCAAAGAGATCAAAAATAACTTTATGCATATAAGATTTATACTAAATATTTACTTACGAAATATTCATATAATCAATTTCAAAAAATGAATAGCGCCGCCAATAATGTCATTTTAAAATATGGGCTGATAATGATGCATTTTAATCTAAAATCCAACACCTTATTCCAGAAATAATCTTAACACTCTTAAGGACCTACATTTTTTTTAATAGTACATATTTATATGTAAAATGAACCCATCAAACAGCGGTGGACACAGTCAGTGTTTATTGGCTGAAATGAGCTGTTGATAGTCTTCCAAAGGTCATGTCAAAAAAGTAGGAAAGGTGAGTTCGTCAAAATCAATTGTTAATTCCTGCAAAAACTTTGTGTTGGAAATTTGTATTAACCATAGATTTAGGGGGCGCTTCAAAATTCATCCAGCGAATGTCTGTCGGTTTTAGGCAGTTGATTTTTATTTGTTCCGTTTGAACCGACCAGAACTAGCAGGAAACCGCCAATTGAGTTTTGAAGCGGTCCCTTACCAAACTTATAATTAAACAGAGGATTTGTATTTATGAACATTTTCGGTTTTTGAGGTGAGTAAGTTTACAGCTAGTTAAACTATTAGCGCAAATTTGAGGTTCCGCTCTAATTAAACTTTCAAAACACAGAAAATATAATGAAATGGTGCATTATATATGTGACGTGACGTAATCTGGAAAACGAGACGTTTGTAAAGATAACAGGATACTTTGGCGTTGTTATTATTATTAACCTGACCCACTTTAAGTAGGTTGGTTACGTTTTGATAATAAAGAAAACGGTGTATTAATGTGGGTTTCAATAGCGAATTTTTGTAGTATTGTATGGTTGCACGAACATTGTTGGGTCAATCGTATTGACGCTCTACAATCTAGCCGTAGCGACCCTGTTAATGACCTCATTATGCAAATTCTCAAATCCAAACAAGAAAATAAATGGTCACGAGATTTTGTTTTTTTTTAACGTGACCTGCTTAAAAGGCTGACTTTGAACCCTTATTATCTGAAAACGGTGAAAGCAAATGCAAATTGGGAATGGGGGTATAAAAATTTAGAGTTTTTCCAATACAATGCATGTGAATTGTTTAGTTGATAAGAAAAGAAGCATTATATGGCATTTTCTATGAAACAAATTTGAACCCTTACATCAATTTTGTTTTAGAAGATAAAACGTTGTCAGTTGGATCGATTCTGCTAGGAAAAATATGAAAACTCAGATTGATGAAATTGGGGATGTAAATTGAAGAAATAACAAGAGGAAAAAATACGTTGATGTGATGTACGAAAGGTACCTAATATCGGCTCTTTATACTTGCCTGCGATTTGTTTTGCGATACCTTGGCATCAACATTTCGATAACAACTACCTTTTGTCACGACAGGTCATCATCTGACGTCAGCAAACGCGCTCGGATCTCATGTCAGTTAGTTTTTTGATTGGCCTCGCTGTGTGAAATATTTTACATTTCATGCGAAATGTAATGAATGCAACATAGATTTTCCGGACTGAAAAGTAACCTTTTGGTTCTCTTATATAAATTATGTCAACAAATCGAGAATTTCATTCGTGACAGTTATAATTGAAGAAAAATATAAAAAAAAATCAAAACGACTCCCACGGTTTTCAGATTAAAAGTCCAATGTGCCAACCACTTGACTAGCTAGCTGAATGAGTTACTAATGGGTATTTAAAAATATATTCTTTTATATTCAAAATAACTGGTAACGCATGTGCAATGATAGAATTATATATTTTTTTGTTTCTTTATGTGTCAGAACGGTAAACAAAAGCAACCCTTACATGAATTTTGTTTTATCACATTTTATAGCAAGATTTTCACAGGATTTCAAGAAAAAATCTAAATTTTGCTATAACGTATCGGCATAAATATATATTTTACATTGGACTGATATTTTTAGAGAAAATCACCGGCCTATTTTGAAGGTTTATCGCGTGAAATAACTTGCCAGTAAAATTGCACGAAATGTCACACATATTTCGAAAAATTTAGTTGCATCATATTTACACAATATTTATACATATGCAACATGTTTTGTTTTCCAGATCAATATTTTCGATTTTATAGGGCTTAAAAACAATTTGAAAGGCACGGTCGATTCAAAATGTCTCGGCATAATATCGTATTGGGGAATGGGAAATCCCGCGACCTTTCATCTTACTGTCTATACTACTAACAAATACGATCTTCATCATGTTGACAAACTTTCTGAAAATCGGTTTAAGCTGTGATAAAAATAGTTACGGTAATATATATATCCATCGAACATTGTCGAATATATCCAACGTAATTGTTGATACACATGCAATCGTTGCTCACGTCCCTATAAGATAACGTTTCTGCTATATATTTTTACTTGCAGGAGCTGTTATACATTTCAAATACATTCGAAGAAAGGATAGAGGAATCTCTGGAGGAAATCCAACGGATGTTGATCAGAATGGATGGAATTTGTTTTAATTACCACGATTACAGTTTGAATTGAAGTTGGGTGAGTGAGACAAATCAGGGGTGTAGCCATGAAACACGGTACAGGGTTATAGCTTGCATATGCCATGTGGGTGACATTTTTATGTAAAAAGAAAGATGCACAATATTCAATGTTGTATAAAAAACCTTTTTTAGGTAAGGAAAATCAATTAGCTGCCTTATACTTGGTTTGTCTACCGACAAGACCTGCTATAATGGGTTATAACCTTGATACTGTGTTTTCAAAAATATGTGTTTCTAAAATAATATAAAGATGTTAGGTAGGCCTACAACTAAAACGTCAGCTAAGATAGAAAGGATACATGTACATGTGCATGTATGATTTTAGCTGAAGACGCAGAAGGTGACCTGCTAGTAAGCTCTCCCTTCTATAAGTATTACTTGCACAATTTAGTTCCAGGGGGTCGCTCGCATATCAAAGGGGTACTCATGCTCGTCACAACACTTGAGCCCTGAGTGCAGGTCGTTATTCTTGACAGCAAATTGCGACCCTAAATGGCTTAAGATGTAAATGCACCCCAATGATCAAATCGAGGTATATGATTAAAGTTTTTCGTTCAGTTATATTAAGTCAATACTTGTTTTCTCTTGTTTTTGGCCGTTTTTATGAAAACCATGTACAGCACGATACTCAACTGAGCAACATAAAATGAAAGCGACTCTAAATATTAGCGTTGGAGGTAGCTTAAATTTACAGCCTTACACGGCGTAAATTGTACTGGAAAGTCACCCATTTTTCCAACAACGTAGACGCCGCCTATGATTCAAAATCAGATCGGTTAACGCCATTTTTATGACGAGCACGAGCATCAATTGTCAACCAGAGCGGCCCCGGGTATTTAGTTTGAACCCTCTGTAAATTTATGGTTATAGTAACTGTTGAACTACATATCTTCACTGTAATAACAGCGTTTAGAGTTTAAACACTTTTCTAAACACCATTTTGCACCACGTTTCTAAACAATGTCAAATCTCTAAACATGAGATGTCAGATCTCTAAACACACATGTCAAATCTCTAAACATGATGTGTTTAATTTCTAAACACATGGTCATCTAAACACTACCTTGCACCACGTTTCTAAACACCGTTTTTGCAGTGTTGAATTCAAAACTTGGAACTAATCATTTAACTAAATGAGTCTGTCATAATACTTGCACATCATTAGGCAAAAGGAAAAAAAAGAACTCTGTCTCAGCTTCCCGCGCGCATATAGAGTTAAAAATAAGAATTTTACCGCATTTCTTTCTTTTTCTTTTTTTTTTTCAAGTTTTTTCAAGTTTTCAGGAGATTTTTTGCTAATTTATTTTTTTCTTATATCGAGAGATAAAAAAGGAGAAAAGTTGGTCCGCTAAGCGTCCTAAAAAAAAGTGACTAAAAAACGTAATAATAAAAAAGATTTCCGCGCAGCGCATAACCTTTTTGACTAAAAAAACCCGCGTAGGTCTTAGGGTTTTGGGCCTAAGGAAGCTGAGACAGAGGTGTGTTTTTTTGTTTTTGCCTTACACATCTTACAAGTGTGACGAGTCGCACAACAACATTGGAATTTAGAAACAAACAAATGAACTGATACACAAATAAACAACCGACAACCGTAACCCCTTCTAAAAAGAAAAAGTAAACATCTTTTCAAGTTAATCTGGCTGCACCCCTAACATTGTTTATTTTGTTTTATTAAAGGAGTATGGTCCGATTGCTTGCATCTTATCAAACTTTTAACATTTTGGTACCAAAATATTGCTCATATTTTTCTTATTATCCATGTAAGTTGTTCCGTCAATTTCTTAAACATGCTTAGTTGTAAAGTAAAAGTGCGTCTTTTTTTTGGTCATACACAGCTAAATATAGGCAGCTTTAAAATTTACACAATTGCTTATAAAGTTAGATAGTTAGCCTGATTAAACTCAAATGAGATATTGAAACTTCTTTATTAGTTATCTTTGAAATGACACTGAAAGCCGTATTTTGAAATATCGGACCATGCTCCTTAATGGACAGTGAAGCATCGGATGGTAAGTATGGGGCGAAGCATCATTAAACCAGCGTATCATACTTTGTCTACCATTATCAAAACTTGAGAATCAAATTTAGCTGTTATCGTCTGATCACCTTCTTCAGATTTATAGATGAAACTGAATTCCTATCGGTTTTTTTTAAACTTTGCGATTTTGAACTATATAATATACCTCACGTGATTTCCAAGTATATTTATGTAGTTTTTCCAATGGTCAAGAAACCTGATAGAGGCATATGAGCATTTTTCGAAGTTAAAGTGATTACAGGCAGCTAAAACTTAATAAAAGTGAAAACCTCACCTTCACAGGTTTTTTAAAGTAAATGATTAACGGAATAAAACATATTTGTAGTTAATACTAAAATACCTTATGACTTGATTTTACGCTGCCTTTACATGGTGTCATTAAGGTACTATTTTTCAACAGACAAGGTATGCTATGACAAGTGTTCTATGCGGAGTGATAGCGTGTTTTGAGAGTTTTCTTGTGCTGTTTTTTTTGTTTGCTTATTCCTCCATACATTGTACGGTGGGGATACTATGTCGTCTAAGCTCATTCTTCTTTGGGGATCTTATATTTAAACAAATAAAATTGATGTGAGCGTGTTGTGTGAATATGAATGTTTGGGACAAATGTGAGAGAAAAGAACACTTGTTTCTGGTAATTCAGGACATTTTTTTCTTTAAAATTTGACGGTACATAATGCTCCTTTGCGTATAGTTTGTGCATATCATTGAAACGCAATAGTAGTTTCGTGGCGATCTGAATAACAATATCGACATAATTATAGTATTAGCAGTTATGAGTATTAGTATTATGTGCCAAGTTTTCCATAGAAGATGACGAAGAGATTTGAAACTAAATCGTATCACGCTCCGCTAGGGAGCAACTAATTTTGCCACACAAATTAGCTTAGTATAGAATTTGTTTAGGTTAGGTGTAAGAGTTTAGGCCTAATGGGGGAGTGGTGACCCCTGTGGTATGATTTATTAAGAATACTTCGTACATCTGATACGGAAAACTTTTGCATAGAAGGTTTTGGTACCAAACTGAATCAAAAGATGCTTCGCTCCAAAATACGTCAATGGGACCCAACTAGATGTAGGTACAAGATGGCGACTGGACATGGAGGCCGCAAGGAACTCTACTCACCACTATTTTAATACATGTGAGTATGCTCTTTTTCTCTTCATTCATTAAGTTCATATTGATGGTTGCGTAAACACGTGATGAAAATCCGACATTTAGAACTCTTATAATACAGGTTTTTAAAAAGTAATCATTTTTGCCAAAAATCAAAAATTTCGGTCCAGAAGTACTTTGACGACATAATTGCGTAACGCCTTGGCTGGTATTTATGAACTATCAATGGAAAGATGAAACCCTATCCTGTAATATAGAACCAAACAACTAAATGGCAAGAAATTATGAGATTTATTAAACTTATCATATCTACATTATTCTTTACCTTAAGTTGTTCAGCATGGATAAATTTTTCAGCATAGATAGGTTGGTAAATAAGCGTTAAATTTCAAATGCATGAATATTTTTTTTCAGCTTAGTGAGCACATTTAAGTCAAAATTAATCTAGTTGGTTGATTTCATTTTTTATTCACATAGTATAAACTATCGTTGAAAACTCCTTATCTGAGATATGATGATATTTGTGCAGTTTCTAAAGGAGACCCGATGTGAGACCAAAAATTAGCAAAAATGGGTATAATGATGCCCTTTGTAAGAATCTACTACATCTGTTCGTATGAATAGACTATCCGGGACCATACATGTTCAAATGAATAGGTGCAGCCTGCACGTATTATACGTATTATCCGCAAATGTGACGAAATAATTATTACAAGAATTCTCATTTTATTGTAACTTATTTAAACGCTTTAAAGAAATGTTTCTGGGTACTTGAAGCAATGTTGATGACAATTTAAGGCACCTTTATCATTAATTCAACAATTCTTAGTTTGATGCCCTATGTCAATTTTGAAACCCTATATTGTAAGTTTCGAGACCTTTCCATGTCTCGCCCTTTCGGTAACGCGTGTGGTTATCCGGTCAGAATACCCAGTTAAATTAAAATGAAGATTTAGATAAGCTTTCTTGTATCAGGTTTTTTTTCAAAGTAAGTATGACTCATCTTCATAAAATTCTTACAAGAAAGTGAATAGGTCTTTCGTTTCTTTTTGCAGGTGCCGGTGGTTGGTTTTCAAATTGTTTAATCAGGAGACGTGAACTTGAGACGCATACGTAGGCCTGCATTTGCAACAGCTCATTCTGATTTACAAGTGGAAAAAGACACGTGACTGACCATAATCGTCTGGTCCATAAACTGGTCCGAAATACTGCTCTGTACTGCAATTTTTAACTACAGTGTCAGCATCATTCAATGCAAATGAGCGTGTACGTATTTTGATATCTACATGCAATCAATACCGAAGTGCCATAATCGTTATAATAGCACAACACAGAAGAACTAAACGAAATGAAGATGACAAACAATAGTGATCAAAATGAAGGACTTCATTTCCATGCGTGGTAAGTTTTATCATAATATGTGGTGGGGATGTTTAAAATCATTTGGGGTAAAAACAAATTTAACAAAGACATTTCTCCTGAGAATGATCAGTTTCTTTAATTTTATTTAGATAAGAACTAGCGTACAATAAAACTTTTTAAAACTGTTATCCTTTAAACTGTGGTTCTGATTTTTTGAATAAAACAATATAAATGTTCAGTAGCCAACTATACTTAGAAACACCCTGTACAATAATGCGAATTATAAAACAGACCTGTTTATTGTCTATAACTGAAATTTCAGAATAATTTACCAAACTAAATGTACCATACTAGACGTACCAAACTAGATATACCATGCTAGATGTACCAACCTAGATGTACCATACTAGATGTACCAAGCTAGATGTACCAAATTAGACGTATCAACTAGACGTACAAAGCTAGATGTACCAAGCTAGATGTACCAAGCTAGACGTACCAAACTTGACGTACCAAGCTAGACGTATCAAGCTAGACGTACCAAGCTAGACGTACCAAACTAGACGTACCAAACTAGACGTACCAAACTAGATGTATCAAACTAGACGTACCTAGCTAGACGTACCAAGCTAGACGTACAAAGCTAGACGTACAAAGCTAGATGTACCAAACTAGACGTACCAAGCTAGACGTATCAATCTAGACGTACCAAGCTAGACGTACCAAGCGAGACGTACTAAACTAGATGTATCAAACTAGACGTACCTAGCTAGACGTACCAAGCTAGACGTACCAAGCTAGACGTACCAAGCTAGATGTACCAAGCTAGACGTACCAAATTAGATGTACCAAACTCGATGTACCTAACTAGATGTACCTAACTCAAATCTGCATGTACCAAACTAGATGTACCAAACGAGAAGTACCAAACTAGACGTACCAACTCATAGGTTTACGGGGAGGTACAAGACTCGCCGCCATACAATTGGGGGTATTCGGGTTTTGCCTATGATGCATCGTATCCTGGCATAATGCGTGATTATCGAAATCTCGCACACACCCCTTACGTACAGGTTGGCGTATCATTCGCGCAAAGAATTAAGTTGCACGGTTTATCTCAACACACAACCGAATCTCAGCACCTGGGGTTGAATTTGAAGAGATCCAAGTAAACCCAAATACCCCCGATGGTTGAGGATGCTATTACATGGGCAGGTATCTCCCCTGTAAATCTATGACCAAACTGGATGAACCAAACTACCTATATGTACCAACCCAGATGCACCAAACTAGATGTACCCGACCAGATTTTACCAACCTAGATGTACCAAACCAGATGTACCAACCTAGATGTACCAAACTAGATGTACCAAACCAGATGTACCAAACTAGATGTAACAACATAGGTGTACCAAACTAGATGTACCAAACTAGATGTACCAAACCAGATTTTACCAACCTAGATGTACCAAACCAGATGTACCAACCTAGATGTACCAAACTAGATGTACCAAACCAGATGTACCAAACTAGATGTAACAACATAGGTGTACCAAACTAGATGTACCAAACTAGATGTACCAAACCAGATATATCAAACTAGATGTACCAAACTAGATGTACCAAACTAGATGTACTGATGAAGAAAATATACTAACCTAAATGAACCAACTCAGATGTACCAAACTAGATGTTACCAACTTAAATGTACCAAACTAGATGTACCAACCTGGATGTACCAAAATAGATGTACCAAACCAGATGTACCAAACTAGATGTACCAAACTATGTACCAAACCAGATGTACTGAACTAGATGTAACAATCTAGATCAAACATCACATTTTGAAATATTGATATTTTTTATAAATGTGTTGGTCTACGATTTAGAGGTGTCTGTGCTGTGCTGGAAATTGTTTAGTTTGCGGGATGGATTGTATGTGAGTATGTATGTATGAAGTATTGACCATGGAGAGGATGGAGGAGTATAATTATATGGGCATGCATTCTAGTGCAATTCAAATGTTTATTAGTGCTGCCCCTTTGTGAACTTGCATTTGGATCAGTAAGAATGAGTTAGTGCTCTCATGGTATCCTTCGCCCTGAGGGTAGACTGGTATTTCGCCTACAGTCAATCTTAGTCTTGTATATTTATTTTCTTAATATCACCATAAAGTAAGCTCTTAGGGTGTCCACCCTGAGGGTTGACTACCGTTTCTCCACCGTTGGTCCTATATTTTTGGGGTGCACCCGCTAGTCCGACAATGCGCTAGTCTGACAACACAATTTTCCTATACCTTAGAGGTGCGCTAGTCCGTGAATGAAAACCACTGCGCTAGTCCGAAAATACAATGCGTCAAACCGAAAATTAAAACCACTGCGCTAGTCCGACACTGCGCTAGTCCGATTTTTCAAATGAAAATACACTGCGCTAGTCCGAAAATGAAATACACTGCGCTAGTCCGAATTTGAAAAATACTGCGCTAGTCCGAATTTTCAAATGAAAATACACTGCGATAGTCCGAAAATGAAATACACTACGCTAGTCCGAATTTATTTTGTCGGACAAGCGCAGTGCTTAGCACTTCTAATATTAACGGTGCACTAGTCCGAAAATGAAATACACTGCGCTAGTCCGAAAGTGAATTACACTGCGCTAGTCCGAAAATGAAATACACTGTGCTAGTCTGAAAATGAAATACACTGCGATAGTCTGAAAATGAAATATACTGCGCTAGTCTGAAAATGAAATACACTGCACTAGTCCGAAAATGAAATACACTGTGCTAGTCTGAAAATGAAATACACTGCGCTAGTCCGAAAATGAAATATACTGCGCTAGTCTGAAAATGAAATACACTGCACTAGTCCGAAAATGAAATACACTGCTCTAGTCCGATTTTTTGCTTTTATATATTAGATAAAAAGTGGTCTAATCCGAATTTCGGACTAGCGCAGTGGTTATCAGATTCGGAATAGCGCAGTGGTTTTCAGATTCGGACTAGCGCAATGGTTTTCAGATTTGGACTGGCGTAGTTTTCAGATTCGGACTAGCGCAGTGGTTTTCAGATTCGGACTAGCGCAGTGTGTACATTTCAAACTGAAATCCATTGCGCTAGTCCGAATCTAAAATCCAGTGCGCTAGTCCGACATAAATGTCAGACTAGCGCAGTGTTTTTCAGATTCGGACTAGCGCCGTGTATTTCATTTTCGGACTAGCGCAGTGTCGGACTAGCGCATTGTCGGACTAGCGAAATGTACCCATATTTTTGTGTATTTTATTTATTATTGTCATTTTAAGAATGCAATTAATGCGCTTAGACCTTGTTTATCCCTTTGAACCCTGGCCAAATGCATTACTATTTCATTTTACAGTAGTCTGAAATAGTCAAATAACCAGCATTTACAAAAGAATATTATATACGTCGACCAACATATTCGACATTTACGTTGTAGTCTATGGGAAAGCAACATTTTTTGAAAATTGTGATCAAATTTTAAAAATATGTGGAATTGTTCACCTCTGTCGAGTCAATAAGAACAAAATTGCCCATCAACCATGGTTTCTAAGTTTCATTGATGTCTTCCGATATAAATAAGACCATTGAAAATTGTAACTATACCCATGCCTGATGACAGACACATCAAGTTTCTGACACGTGACCTTGAAGCCAGTAAACCGGCTCATCGGGTATATGGTACATGTACACGTGAGCCGGTATAAAGGCTCGTCGGGTTCAAAGGTTAAGAATAAGCGCACTATAAAAAATAATATGTATGTATGTATGAGTGCATGAGGTTATTCAGATGTGAAGGGTGTGCCAGAATTTTTATATCATTGATAATGTGAACGTATCAGTCGGGTATATTACATAGATATTTTAAATTTTCAATAGTTTTGTTCAGGCTCCTGAGGTTATTCAGATGTGAAGGGTGTGCCAGCATTTTTATATCATTGATAATGTGAACGTATCAGTCGGGTATATTACATAGATATTTTAAATTTTCAATAGTTTTGTTCAGGCTCCTTGGGTACTTTACCTTACGAGTAGGCTTCCGGTACTTTACCTGCGGCCGTCTACACTTCCTGCTCTGCAGTAGTTTGTATTTTTAGTTTATTCT
>JXSR01S007236.1:96154-111689 GCA_000969725.1 Ophiothrix spiculata | reverse complement strand
TTTCCATATTTTAATTTGTATGTAGTATGTAAATTGTTAAATCTGTAATGTATTTTATATAGAGGGCCCATATAAGCAATGCCGGAACATTGATAAGGCTACATTCTTTTAAGATGTCAATAAATAAATACACTATATTAAACCAAATGTTCCAACCTAGACATACTAAACTAGACGTACCAAACTAGATGTATTGCCGAAGAAAATGTTCTAGGCCTGGTTCCCAGTTCATGGCGGAGTTTTTGAGACATTCAGAAAGGCTGAAGGAAATCGTCTTGCACCATTATGCAAAAATTATTGTCACGATTCAAAAATACTCGTACAAATATAGCACGGCGCAGATAAATATCGTCCAGGTATTATTTCAAAATTTGCTGGCATTGAGCTGGTAAATCCATTTTTCTTGTAATTTTTATGTCATGATGCAAATACTTTTAAATTCTCTTTCGGTCGAAGAGCTTCAAAGGTACATGAATTTCAGAAGATTTACGTTAAGAATTGGGAACACTTTAATAACAGGGCCCTACCAGATGTTATACCAAATGTTATACCAAAGCAGATGTACGAACTATAAAACCAGATGTACTAACTACCAAACCAGATGTACGAACTACCAAACCAGATGTACGAATTACCAAATCAGATGGACCAATATACCAAACCAAATGTATATACTACCAACCCACTAATTTGGTATCAAATTTGTTTGCGTTACACACAATCCATCCATTAGTATTTTACCTTTACAATGCTGATATGCGTTAATTTTGATTGAGTGCGTCCCGTGCCAGTCAGCGACGCGTTTGTTTTTACTCTGCCTATATATTTTGACGGACACGTGTGGCTAAGCAGTATAGGTCCCCGACACTTCAATCATCGGACATTGAACGTCGAATCTGGTAAGCGGCGTGTATTGTCCTTAAGCAATATACTTATCCTTATGTGCTCCTCTCCATCCAGGTGTCAAATGGGTACCGGTGCAATGAGACTGAGTGTTTCCCATAACCAGGAGTCCGGTGTAATGAGAATAAGCCGTCTTGCATAACCAGGTGTCCGGGTCTAATTAAACTACACGGAATTAGTCGCATTCAATGATTTATTGATTGCATATATGCACGTTCGTCACACGGACCCTGTATTTCATTACACCAGCATTTAAATCTTTGAAAGTAAACAGACTCGTAGGGAAGGAGGTGCCAATCCCCTTACCTCAAATAAATTGTGGAGTAAGGCCCAATCGCTTCGAAAGAGAGATGGGCACTCCAATCTGTGAAATACAGGCCGCTCCCTTTACCTTTACTTTGTAATGCCAGCTAATCCAGTTTATTCGTGAGAGTAAAATTTAACTTTTCAAACATGGAATCATGTCAGTGTAGAAATAAACTTTGATGACATTGTAACAGTGGATTATTGCTAGGGGACACGGTTTCCCTTTTTATGCTTCTTTGGAAGTTCCTGGAGACTAAACAGTTGTCTGGACTTGCGTTCAATATGCTGAGCTGAGAGAAAGTGATCTGCATTTGCATGGGATCTTCATGATAATATCTTTATACCTGTTACTGAAAACCCACCAATATCAATGGCTGCAAATGTTTGATAACATTACGACCTGCTATGAATAGCTAGGCAGCTTTAAACTCAACGGGGCCCGGCAAATTGAGACCCTGAGAATCATGTTAAGTTCCGTATACACACAAATGTTTTGATGGTCGCATTAATTCAAAGAAGCAGTTTTGATGTCCTAAGCAGGTTTGATGTCCTCAGTCCAAAGTCCCTTTAGCATTTCAAGTATTTGGTTAACGCTATCCTGACGCTCTATGGCAGATTCAACAGAATGGAAATAACGAACACTTCAAGCTATGCCAGCTTTGCGTCTTCATTATTGTGGAGCGTCGTCTCCTGAAAAGGCATTTGATAGACTCTTGCATTATGGCTGCGACATAATTATTACAATTACGAAGGTGCCAATCCCGAGAGCCAAAGCGCTTATCTGTTATGACTTTGACGACAATAGTGACAAGGACCGTGTGGACGACGTGGTTTCGATTTGTGTGATGGTGATGATTGTAATTTTGAAGTGATTTTATGTATACAAGGGATGTGTTGGTAGTTGGTTTGGGTGTGGGTGTAAGTGAGGTGGCGGCGATGCAGATGTGATTGCAGTGGCGGGAGAAGGTTGTAGAGGTGTGGATAAAGTATCAGTGTTGTGGAGGTACGTAATAGCTATGTAGATGCTATGGCAATAGCTAGATGTGGTGGCGGCGGTAATGAAGCGGGTTGTGGTGTGTAGCGATGTTATTACATTAATAGGATGGTGGTGTACGAGATGGTGGCTGTGTGGATGAGCGTTCAGTGTTAGCGAATGTAGTCCCAATGATGGATGTGGTAGTCTTGGATAATGTCGATGATTTATGCATTCGTTGTGATCAAGTACTAACAAAACTAATAACATTTGCACTGTTTCACATTAACGCATATGATTTATAATACTTTCCAGGATGCAAACAGGTTTGAAGTATTTCTCGCCACATGGACTAAGTAACAGTAGGAGTAATACAATTGTTTTCTTCTAAAACAAATATATTTTTTCACAGTTGCTATATCCCACTGGCTAAAAATGAATTAAAATTATTTATTCATGTTTTCAGAACTTATTGAATGACGGACAACTATTTTAATAACTTGTTGGATACTTGTTCCTTTTATTTATTTATTTATTTTATCTTTCGATGTTTTGTAATATTTGTTTGCAACTGTTCACAGGGACCTGAAGAATAGCGTTTCCAGAAAAATCCATCTTTATATCTCTCATGAACATGCTTCTTTTGTTTTTCTTCATCTCTTTTTATTCAATAGTTTAATATTGAATGATCATGGTTAATAATTATTATGTAATTTGTACATGTTGGCTGGTGCAGTAAGCATATAATTTTCTATAAATTTTTCCTTTGTTCTGCGTAGTTATAGGAGATATCGAGGTTGCTGTTTAATTAAAGGTTTTTAGTTACATTCTGTAATAACTCAACTCATGACATTGATGTATTTCCAAGTTTTTTTTGGAGTTTTTCAGCTGGATTCCTCTTCGTATCTGTATTTATCGCTGCTGTTGTCATGGTATTGGTGGTTACGCTGATGATAGGCAGTTGGCAATGTGTCGCATGGTGAAGTGGAATGGATTGATGATAGATGTTGGTCTTGATGATGGTAGAGTCACAATGATGGAATGCTGATTGATGGTGGATTTTGGTCCCGATGATGGTAGAGTCACAGGGATAGTGATTTGGTGTGGCTGTGGTCATAGATCATTGGTGTCGTGTGATGGGTAATTCTATTTCCATGATTACGGTGTTGGATATTATGAGCTGATTCTCTTCAAGCAGGCAAGTATTTTTAACATGGTAAGTTTACAGTTCAGGCTTGATCTCGCGATCCTCCCTTCGAAAGTCTGTGCTAATTAAGATGTTATGAGAGTGATTAGCCAAACGGGGCATGAGGCGAGCATCCTTGGTAGTGACCCCATCTGGAATGCATCTGGAATGCTTTGAGAAAACATCGCGACGACAAAGTGGTATCGGAAATAATGTTTAGGGTGATGAAGCAACATATCTTTAAACCGTTTTGGGTCCACATGGAATGGTGACCAGTCCAATCCAGATCTGCAAAGCGCTTCTCTTTGGTATACGCTTGATTATACTAACATGTATACATTGTTAAACGTAAATTACACTGCGACGTCTAGAATTGAATACGCCAGAATAAGAACATCCCACCTCCAATAGCTCCCTTCTGTTAATTATATTTATAACATATGAATACATACAAATTTCAGAAAATGCCATCACATCACTAAAATAGCATATCCATGTCAATATCCTATTGACACATTTGACCTTGTAGTTGACTTTTTTTAGACATGTTAGATAATTGTTATAGTACATAGTTGCTATATTTACAAGAACATCCCAACTCCTTGAGTTTCCCTTTGCAACTTTATGCTAGGAAAAGTATCTAACAATGTCACCTATAAGGTCAAATGTGACACTATGATTGAGATAAAGACATGGAAATGCTTTCTAGTGATTTGAAAGCATTTTCAAAGATTTATATTTTACATAACTTACAGAAGGGAACCATTGGAGTTGGGATGTTCTTTAAAATATTCTGGCGTATTCAATTGTCAAACCGGTCTGCAGAGATATGGTTTTCGTTTTATTTTGTTGTGGAGATGCAAAGCGATTTAATGCTTCAGAAACAAAACTCTTAATAGTTAACACATGAAAATGCTTTTGGAACATATGTAAATCTTAATAAGTTTTATGACAATACTTGCGAGAAAAATATGATTTGAAATTTTTTCAAAGTATAGACACATTGTATATACATTAATTTTTATTATTTAAAACCAAATGATTTTTTGTCTTAAGGTGGAATTACCCCTTGGGTGCATGTATACAATAAAACATCTTTTTTAATCTTGTACAAGTAGGAGTGCATGACACTGACATGTATTCATTCAATATACACTAACTGCTTTTAAAACATGTCAAAAGTTACATCATTATGTAACCAGTTTCCATGGCAACCATTTTTAATTGCATATTTTTTGCATGTGTCTCTACGGTGTCCGATAATAATTGGTAGATTTTAACGGGTTCGCCGTCGGACAAGATTTTAACTGTCAAGCTTTCGTCAGGAGTAGCTCTGACTTCTTCAGGACAAATATTATTATAAAGACATGTGGGCCGTCACTTCCCACTGATGACTCACTTCTCGATCAGGTAACAATCTGTTCGGTTGTGTGTACAAATGATAGGTTGCCCTTACCTATTGAGTCTCCAACCGAACAGATTGTTACCTGATCGAGAAGTGAGTCATCAGTTGGAAGTGTATACAATAAAACATCTTTATTAATCTTGTACAAGTATGAGTGCATGACACTGACATGTATTCATGCAATATACACTAACTGATCTGTTCGGTTGTGTGTACAAATGATAGGTTGCCCCTTACCTATTGAGTCTCCAACCGAACAGATTGTTACCTGATCGAGAAGTGAGTCATCAGTTGGAAGTGACGGCCCACATGTCTTTATAATAATATTTGTACTGAAGAAGTCAGAGCTACTCCTGACAAAAAGCTTGCCAGTTCAAAACTTGTCCGACTGCGAACCCGTTAAAATCTACCAATTATTTTGAAACGGTTAGTCCGATTTTCGAAATGTTTTTTTTTTTTTAGTTTTTATGATATACTTTACCTCTGACCAGAGTTTCAACGTAAAATTCCTCCGTAGAGGACCTTGACCACAATGTTTTGAAAGTAACTTTAATTTTTTAACAAATTATTGATAAATAGAAAATAAGATCTCTATTAGTACAGTTTGTGCGTCGGAGAGACCTTTTTGGGGGGTTAGTTACTTAAAAAGCTGTATAAAAAAGTTGGCGTATCTTTTGGGTCTAATTGGTTAACCCTCCTAACAAGAAATGCTTTGCCTCTGCTTCCAGTTTAGATACACTCATATTTTATCAAATGTGTTGATAAGAACACCCATTTGCTGTTTATTTGCAGGACACACATTTGGATTTATCATAACAAGCAGTATTCCGTCAGATTCTACGCTGTCAGATGATCAACTGTGCCGTTGCCAGCAGGCTATTTCTATATTGACACATTTAAGTCGTGTGCGGGAACTCCGAACTCGGAATGAGGCAATGAGCGACTCGGGCATCAAACTATCAAATGCAACTACGAAATACGCAAAAACTGTACCGAATTCCATTAACTCTTGTCTTCCTCAGGGGGTGGAGAGTTACCACCCCACACAAACGGTTACCGTCGATTCCCCAAAACGCAAAACACATAAAAAACTATATGGACATTTTTGGAAAGAGGAGACTCTGTCCTACATTATAGTACTAAACCAATCTTTGGGCGTGTCAATGGCATAATTACAGCCTCCCACAGAACGATGAGAGTTAATATGGATTTAAACCTGAAGACCTCAAGACCATTTTGAAATCCTTTACACGTTGTCACCAGTCGGCCCTCTCTATTTAACATGACATTCATACATGAATCAACATTGTCAATTCAAAAGACTTGTCCACCATACATATACGAAGCGATTGAAATGGGTCGATCAAGTATCTTTGACCGACATTAGTTTAACTATTAGAAGCTTGACCTTTTGTATGGCCAGGGAAATAAGTAGACCTCTATGTGACCGTCCATCCAAAACCAACCGTAAATGCCACCTCTAGTCATTTTCACTTGTTTAAAAAGGATTAAAATGACCTCTTAATGAACTTCACACGTTTTCCAAAAGCCAAGTTATGCTCCGTCAAAGGTTGTCAGGGAGTAAAACGTATAACTGAGATAAACACGTTCAAAGATAAGTGAGCCCTATATTTTCTGCAGTCTTAAAAATATGCAGATTTATTACACATTTCCTAACATTTTCTCGAAATGAAACTGCTGGTATTTTTAAGTAAGCACAAGGTTTGTGAATCTGCAAAAAGTTAATTTCGGCAAATTACGACCTTGATGTATTTTCACTTATAGCGCAAAATTAAGTTTCTGGCATTTACGGCTCATACGGGCTGGACAGCCACATATGCGACAGTAATATGATTAACCCGGGAGATTAATTTCTTTAAGGGGACACTGGACTGGTCTTTTGTGAAAATATGCCTATTTTGGTGAAATTGTTGTTTACTTGGATAATATTATTTCAATTTTTAGCTTCAATTTGACTTCAATACGATATTCGGTTCAAAAGTTATGGTTGATCAAAGTGAAGCATATTGACGCAAATCGTAGGAAAATGATATATATTTGTCCTATACTAATACGTGTATTGCATTTTTTATGTATTTTATTGTTTTCACGGGGGAATTTTAAACAAAGTCGGCCATTAAATTGAACTAAATTATTCTCTTGCCAAATATATTGCATGGAAATAGCATTTTATTCATTCTAAGTTATTTGTACATTGAAGTTATGTTTATGAGACTCGAAATGGAAGTATTTGCGAAAAAAAATAGTATTTAGTGTTTATTTTTCAAAAAGCCAATTTCTCCAAATAATGATTTTCGTCATATTTGTGTGTTGCGCGCAGGATTTCTCAGGCATACTCTGCATACGAGCAGCTCTGTACTCTACGCAATATGAAAACACTGATCATATATCGATTCAACAAGGCATTGTGGTGATGGTCTTTTACACTGCGGGTATACCCAAAATGTAAGAAATGAAAATTGAGATAGATTTTTCAAACGGCTGGTGTAAAATGATGGTAATGGTTTTGATGTCAAATTTGGGGTCAATATTTAGCTGAGA
Organism: Ophiothrix spiculata; assembly: GCA_000969725.1. Taxonomy (NCBI): domain Eukaryota; kingdom Metazoa; phylum Echinodermata; class Ophiuroidea; order Amphilepidida; family Ophiotrichidae; genus Ophiothrix; species Ophiothrix spiculata. The sequence continues at coordinate 104,354 of JXSR01S007236.1, read as the reverse complement.
TTCCATATTTTTCATATATGTCAATATCGTTGGAGTTTGAGGGCTCAGATGTTTGAAATGATTTCGAAAAAAAGTCCACAGATAAAGAGAATAATTCGCTGTCAATTGAATACGCTAGAATAAGAACATCCCAACTCCATGTGCTGCCTTCTGTTAAGTTATGTAAAATATAAATGCATGTAAATCTCGGAAAATGCTTTCAAATCACTAGAAAGCATTTTCATGTCTTTATCCCAATCATAGTCTCACATTTGACCTTGTAGTTGACTTTGTTAGACATTGTTAGATAATTTTCCTAGCATATAGTTGCAAAGAGGAGTTCATGGAGTTGGGATGTTCTTATTATGACTGTAGCAATTATGCACTATAACAATTATCTAACAATGTCTAAAAAAGTAAACTACAAGGTCAAATATGACACTATGATTAGGATATTGACATATAAATGCTATTTTAGTGATGTGAAAGCATTTTCAGAAATTTGTATGCATTTATATTTTATAAATATGATTAACAGAAGGCAGCACATGGAGTTGGGATGTTCTTATTCTAGCGTATTCAATTGCAAAAGAGCTATCTCCTAAACAATTACAGATCTGATCTGATTCTGTGCTACCTACCCAGGGAAAGACAACGGTTGGACGTCCGATGAACACATATCTCCCGAAGGAAGGAAGGAAGGAAGGAAAACGAAAGGAAATAAGAAAGTAAGGAAGAAAGGAAAGACGCATCACTTTTCGGTAGCAATCGAAAGTGTGAGCAATCAATGCAAAGGAAAGGGGCGGTGTATGACAATCTCAAAGAGTTATTACGCATTATGATAACGTGTTGTAATTAAACGTTTTGTGTAGTCGGCCAAGCGACTATTCTTTCAATCAAATAGTAAGTATTATATTCAAATTTAAGTTTCCATACCCGAATTGATCACTAGTATCACCATATCTTGACTACGCTATCCTCATTTTGGGAAATACATTACATATAATGTTAATCTTAATAAAGTCTTCAAATTGAAAAACTGAGCAGAATAGCATAAACTGTCGTTATACATCCCTTATTTATGCTAATAGTAACATTTTTACAATACCTGTGAACTTTAGTTTATACTGTTCAACTACCATATTGATGATTTACCCGAAGCGTTTATAATGTTGAAAAGCAATCTATTCACGACTACCAAACAAGACATGGTAATGACTTGAGTATCCCTTCATTATCAATTAAGATGAAATGATCAAAAATAGTAATGCAATGTCGAAGTTGACTTTAGCAAAATATCACCCAAAATATCATCCAAATTATAAGTAACTTATAACGTCCTTTGCTTTGTTTTGTTTGAATGGTCGTGAAGGCAAGCGCAAACGAGTAAAGTTTATTTGTCAAGGAAAAGAGACGTGGTTTGACCGACGTTCGGACCAGCAGACGATGTATTATGATTCCCGTGCTCTAACTATAATTCAACTAGTATTATTAACTGCATAAGGTACCCCACACTTTCGTTAGTGCATAAGGGGGGGGGGGGGGTCCATAGTACCCCCACCCCCTTATAAAAACCACTTAAAATATTCATGCCGTTTCAAAATGGCGGTCAAATAACCGATTTTCGTCGCGCGACATCTCGAATTTGGCCAACATTTGAAAAACCAACTTCCCGAAGGAATTTTCCAATGAAATTTGGCTCAAATTAGGAGATCATGAATACATTGACATTGTTCAAACCACTTAAAATATTCATGCCGTTTCAAAATGGCGGTCAAATAACCGATTTTCGTCGCGCGACATCTCGAATTTGGCCAACATTTGAAAAACCCACTTCCCGAAGAAATTTTCCAATGAAATTTGGCTCAAATTAATAAATAATGAATACATTGACATCGCTGAAATAACATTTTTCTTCGGAGTGGTTTTATGGGCAAATCAATTTTTTTTCGCACCCCCTAAATGCTAATTTATGCTTATTAGCTCGACAACGACGAGGTCGATCTCAATTTTGTTTCCGCCAAAAGAAGCGCAACTACTATTTAGGCAATTACATAAATTAACAGCCCGAAATATTGCGGCGTTAAAATGCGAGAACCGAAAAACCAAATGCTGTGTACCATGGAAACCCCCCCCCCCTTTTTGCAGTTAAGTGTTAAATATCAAATCAAAGCGTTACTTATTTTAACAATATACTGACATTTTTTCAACATTACGCAGCCTATTTTAGTGTACATTATTGCATTTTTATATAGTTTGCTAAACATACAATGTATACTTTAACAATAAAATAAATGCACAACAACTTGTGGAAGGAAAGGACCGGAATATAAAGCCAGTAAGACATTATACATGTAAAGTCCTTCCATGGAAAGTCAAGCCATAGGATTCAGACAACTACATAAAGAACGGGCAATGAGTACCGTGGTTCGGAAGTCAAGTTAAGCTGTTGGTTCCTTGTACGAATGCTCCACCTTAGGGTGCCGCATACAGTGTATACCTGGTGAGTCTATTATGCATATTGAACCTTTAGGCTCTCCATAGACTTGAATATGTATGTTACTTACACTTTAGCTATCTACTGTACACTTAATTTCACCATAGTATGACAAAATTAGTGTAAAAGTGTGACCCTATTAAATGTTTTTCAGTTTTAAAAAGATTTTTGTCCTAGGGTTACATCATAATGCTAACTCCCTAATGCTTTGAAGATTCCATCTGGGGCATTGAAATCATTAGCACTTACAATTCTTAGGACTAGTATATTACGTTTCTTCAGGCTCATTGTACCATCTCCGCATTAGAATAATGGCTTTCTATGATCCTAGTTTTAAAATAAGTTGTACGATTTGAGAAGAAAGAAACTGTGGACTTTAAGAGAAAGTAGACTCCACATTAAAATAATTTTAAAAATTTATACGCGGCTTGAATGATATTTTTTATTTCATGTCAAAATTCGACAACTGTGCATACCATTTATCAATCAATTTATAGATTTGTAATATAAACATTTTAGACTATGTGACAAAGACCATTCAAGTTCTTTTCGTTGTGCATTTAAAATGTATGTTAGTTTACCAGGAAGTTCATATTTGAGCAGATAATTATTGTTCATTATGACTTAAGTAAAATTACAATTGCGTAAGAAAAAAAAAACAACAACAACAACTAATTCCCAATATCGTGATATTGATTCTAAACTATTTTTACATTTTAGGCAGGTTTGCATAATCATATCTCTGTTATATAACATAGAAAATTAAATATAAAATCAAATTCATTTCGAAGAAGATATGAGATTGAAATGATCCAAATATTACACTTAATTTAATTATCAGATACTTCAGCAGAAAAACCTGACATATGGCGCCCAAAGGTAAAATATTAATTATTTGTTAGGTAAAGAATATTTCACACGTGTTATTGGCGATGTTACTTCTGAGCTCAAGGTTATATCTACAAACATTAATTTGGCAACACTTATAGTCATTGTTAACTAAACCGCTAAATTTGTTTGGTACATTTTACATAGTTACGATCTTGTCAATTAAAACTTAACTAACGTAGGTATCCAAATTGCTTAGTTACAAATGTACCGGAAGTGAGAATTTATGATAGAATAAATCAAATGCTTTAATTGATTACACAACGTTACATACCTACTTGGTAGCTTTATTTTCCATGTCAAATGTCTGTAACTTTCTTTTTGTTAGCACCAGTCAATCCAGGTCACTAAATATTGTTTTTACAAAGTTGGTAAATGTTTGGCACTTTAAATATGCGATAATTATTTAAAGCAAGTGTACGTAATTATCGCTTCATAAGTGATAAGTGGTTCGTTAACGGTATGACAACTCAAACAGTTTCTACTGAACAAGAAAACAGTATAACGTAAGTATCCAAATAGATTAGTTACAATTGCATCGAATATATATTACATCCAATGTTTTTAATTAAACTGCCTGCAAGACAGATTACGTTGAAACAGCTCTGTGACAGCAGGAGTGAAATGCAATCACCGGTTTCCGCAGCAAAGTGAGATTTTTGAAACAATAAGAAGAATATATACATATACTATCATTACAGTATAGCGCGGCACAACTTCCTGAGTGAGGCATAGGGAATCAATACGGTAAATACATCCCCATTGACTTTACATACAAAATGGCCTGTCTTCAAACGCCATTTTCTCGGCTTAAACTCGACTGGTTGACTCGAGGTTGGTCTCGATTGAAAGATAATGAGTATATCTCTTCAATAAAATGGACCAAGATATATGGTCAAGGCAAAATTTTCGAGATACAGCGCTTCAAAATCACGCTTCATGATGTACGCACCCATGCCCTATTGAAAATAGTGCAATCTTACAAGAAACACTGTGTTCTCTAAAACACTTAGAAATTCTACAAAAATGGCACAAACAAAACTTTTTCATCATGAATGATTTAATGACAGTCTAATTGGCAGGATTAACAGCAAAATTTGGGCTAAAATACTTATTTTATACATATTCTGGAATTAATTTTAGGCAATGAGGGTCACTTTCAGCCTGTCAACAGGCATTCTCAACCTAGCAGCCGACGCTATACATTTTATTTACTGAAGTGGTATCATAGGAGTGAATGCAAATTTCACAGAAAGGTTCAATTGAATTCCTCCTGTTAATAGTGACGAATGTTTCATTTACTTCTGGTGTAGTCTCGCTGAAAAAGTAAGATTCTCTACTACGAAGTCTTAACTTAACCAATCAGAAGGAGAGTAAAAACAGGGACATATTATGGGTACTTTTATTTAATTCACTCTAAGTCTTAATTCATATTGAGTGTGATCAAATTCGATGAAGAGTCAAGAAATAAAAACACAATCTGTATTGAAAAAGAAACGGATTTGCTTGTCTAGTATATATACTAAAATGCACAGGGCAATTTAAAGAACTCGTATTTTATAATTTTCTTACACTTAGAAATTCGAGTTCAGGCGTTTAAGGAAATTGACCATTGAGGTTCAATTGACTTCCTCCTTTTAATAGTGGCGAATATTTCATTTACTTCTGACGTAGTCTCTCTGAGAAAGTGAGATTTTCTAATGCAACGTCTTGCCATTACCTATATGCTACTGAGTAGGTGGTTATTCTACACTAATTCAAACTATGGTCTGTGACACAGTCACTTATTAAAAACAAAAAATAGCAAAATGCCATCAAAAACAACCAAGACTCAAGCAGAAGTAGAAACATAGTCAAAATCATCCCGCGTCAATAAAATAAATAACAGAATGTATTTTTGTCTGCTTCCTTTATAACACCCTACAACTATCAAAAAATCGTGACACTTGCTTTAAAATTAACCTACCATAATGAAACGATCACGAAGCAATGCAATCAGTTAATTTGTTTCTCAGTCAACACGTTTTGATATTTCTTTTACAATTGTGAATATGATCATTTGTTTTAAAATATCAGACTTCTTATTTACCCCACGGCGATACAATTGTAATCAAATAAAAACAAAATAACATCCAAGCATATGCAGGAGACAGGGAAATGCATCGCAAACAGATATTTTCTGCGTCCCTGGGGCATCTTACATATTGTATCGTGCTCCAATTCGGTATATCTTAATATTTAAGTAAAATGTTGAAGCGTGTTATTGGTTACCTATACAAAATGAATTGAAAATGACATTGCTCATAAATTCATAAGAAAAAAACGATATCCAGCCATAACCGAATTTTACATGTTTTGACAATTTCTATCGAAGGGATTAAAATTGAAGACCCCAACCATAGAAGTTCCTATGTTACATTTTGGTCAAAATGAGATTTTAGCATATTTAGGTGCATTGATGGTATATGCATCTTTTGAGTAGAGAATTAGACGATTCACCCAACCGGAAGTGGTCGTTACGCTTGAGTGAATTTTGAAAAATGCTCCAAATGTGTCAAGTAACATATCAAATTATTTGTTTCATCGAATAGATTTCAAATATAATACTTTTATATATCTTAAAGGTTTGGTTCAGCAGATATAGATGGAATAAAAATCTCTATTTTAGATATTATGACAAGTTTTGAGTTTTGAACCTAATTCTCAGTGCTAGAAGTTCCTATGTGCAATGTATTGATTTTCTATTAGAGGAAATCAATAAAAGAGCTTAAATTGTTCACTGATTTCCATATTTTCCAAATATAGTCATACCCTGAAAGATTCAACACAATGTGTAATGAAATACAACTTTTATAAGATTTCAAAACGTTTAAAACCCCTTTTCTCAGAATTGATTTAATGTAACATAGGAACTTCTGGTACTAGCATCTTCAATTATTTCATACTGAAGTATAAGGTTCTCTTATTCCATTGTTAGTAAACTGTTGTTTATATTGTAATCACATCATGAATACACTTCGCCACCAAAAATTGGTACTTGGTTGCCAGGATCAGCGTCATTAAAATACTTAACAAAAGCTGCTGACTTGTTTTTTATTTGAGAGTGAACAATTTGTAGACTATGAATATACTAAATATTTAATTCTCAGAATTGATTTAATGTAACATATATTCTGGTACTAGCATCTTCAATTATTTCATACTGAAGTATAAGGTTCTCTTATTCCATTGTTAGTAAACTGTTGTTTATATTGTAATCACATCATGAATACACTTCGCCACCAAAAATTGGTACTTGGTTGCCAGGATCAGCGTCATTAAAATACTTAACAAAAGCTGCTGACTTGTAATTTATTTGAGAGTGAACAATTTGTAGACTATGAATATACTAATTTTGGATCTTTTTTATACTGAAAACATACAAATTAATAATCAATTCCAAGAACTTCATGCTACCTCTTTTAGACATCTAACTATCAATTTGCAGCTAAAAAGGGCGACAATAGGATTGACTCGTTAAATTGTGTGTCAAAATGTCAAAACGTTGCTTTTTATTGAAATATATATTTATTATTAACCCTAGTTCTACGGAGCGATTTTCACAAACATATTGTACGGAGGTGTGTGTGGGGGGGGGGGGGGGGGGGGGTTTGCAACCCCCCCCCCTCAATTTTTTATAGCGAGTCCCCCAGACCCCCGTATGTGGTACCAGTGGAAAGGTTTCAGTCCCCTCTTTCCATTGATACCAAATTCAAGGTCATCCATAAATGTTTGACGTCACTATGACGTCACTATGACGTCATGATTACCAAAATGTTGAAAATCGGCATTTCTGCGGAAAATATAGGCAAAAATCAAAATGTTCTAAAAAATCGTAGGAATATCCGATTTCCATGCGGTTTTTTACTAAATATTGTAGGGAATGACTAGGTTTACCTAAATACCAAGTTTGAAATGGATATCTGCTATATATAAATGACTAAAAAGTACATTTTAAAAATCACGGAGTTACACCTGTCCAACCCCCCTAACCTCCGAACTTTGATTGGATACTGTAACCCACCCCCCCTGAAGGTGGTAGGGTCGAAATTTTTTCACTAGAATAAGCGCAAAGGATGAACTTAAAGGTACACCAAGTCACCTCGCGCTACGCGCGAGGAATTTTTAGCGACAGAAAAAATTTCGGTAGGGGGTGGTTGTTGCAACCCCCCCCCCTTCGTAGAATAAGGGTTAATAGTGACTCAGGTGTTTCGAACAGTTTTTAAAAAGCCCAAAGGTGTCTGGAGTTAAACCTACCGACTGTTATCTTCCTGTACTGAAATGTACCTCAAGGCTCTTGATTATCAGTGACATTCATTTCTCCTTCGAGAATATAAGTGAGCAATGCAAATATCTATAAGATGTTATCATTTTCATTCATTGGTAAAATTGCCACAAGGAATGCAATCTCCTTCATCTTTTTGATTGAGAAATCTGATGAAAAGAGTATCACATGATGGCATTGACTAAGATTTAGATTTTAGATATAAAGTTGTTTTTGACACATTTCTTTATGATATATGCAATATTATGCTCTTATTATTTAGTAATATCGCAACTGATTGCATAATCAAATAAAATTGTAAATTGTACCATCCGTTAATTATACATGTATACATGGTATACGTTGAGGTACCCCTCCCCCTGTGAATCAAATCGAAAACTAAAGTTCCGTTTTGGCACTATAGCATTTGCTTTGCAGATGGATATCTGCTATATATAAATGACTAAAAAGTACATTTTAAAAATCACGGAGTTACACCTGTCCAACCCCCCTAACCTCCGAACTTTGATTGG
>JXSR01S007236.1:49246-61501 GCA_000969725.1 Ophiothrix spiculata | reverse complement strand
TACTATCATCAGCAAACAATTTAAGTTTCGATTGGATATGATCTTGGATATCGTTTATATAAATCAAGAAGAGGGCTGGCCCCAACACGGACCCTTGGGGAACACCAGAGGTTACACGTTCCCAGGATGAACATGTACCATTCACAGTCACAGCCTGGGATCTACCACTCAGGAAGGATTCAATCCAAAGAAGAGTGGGACCTCTGATGCCATAGTAGCTTAGCTTAGCAGACAACCGGAGATGGGGCACGGTGTCAAACGCTTTGCTGAAGTCTAGCAAGATGGCATCAGTTTGGCCGCGATGTTGCAATGTAGGAGCCCAGTCATGCGTAGATGTTAATAATTGCGTGACTGTGGAAAGGCGTTCCCGGAATCCGTGCTGGGAGTCCAGGATGATGTTATGAGTATTCAGGTGTTTAGCAATATGGCTTAAGACGACATGTTCCATAGTTTTGCAACAAATGCAGGTTAGGGATATCAGCCGGTAATTTGATGGGTCTGATTTAGGACCTTTTTTATATATTGAAGTGACAGGCTCTAGAATTTGTCCAATAACTTCGGTTTCCAATGTCATAGATTTTTGTGCAACTTTTTCTAAATATAAAACATACTCATAAAACCATATGTAATTATTAGAGTTTGACATTGTATATGTTCTATGACCTAGCTAAAAATAGGTGAACATTTTTCGGCGAAATTTGTGACATTTCTCGTCAAATTCTGCAGCCTTACCACAGTGAACAAACTTCACGATTTGTATTCCATCCTACATATTTGGGACAAGCCAGTTCGTCCTATATTGCTACAATATCCAAAGTTTGTAAATATTATATTGGAATTATCCGATCGTCTGTTTTATTGAATTTAGAATGACAAATTTTCCGTGCTTCACGAACAAATTTTGTCAATGTTTACATCCGAAAACGCTCATTTCCGGGTTTTCAGAAATTCCGATTTGGCGCATGCGCCCTACGTTTGCTCTGGGTAAATGTACATTGTATCATGTAATTCAACTTGGAGGCTGCCTTTTGATAGAATAAGAGTAAATTTGAAACATAGTGAAACCCATATCTCCATAGTGTGATGTGACCTGTGTAACCTACAAGGGTCTTCAAAAAATAATGCTTTGTGCCTACCACACTTTGAAAATTTGGCCATCATCTCTCTATAATTCGACTCAAAAACCTACCCATCAGTATAACAATTTTGGCAGAAAAAGGACCACATTTTACTCAAAAACTTAACGCGTATGTGCCTTCCACACTTTGAAAATTGGATCAACTCATATTTTTGATACAAAACACCACCCATCAGAATACCAATTTTGGCAGAAAAAGCACTAAGTTTTACTAAAATTGGGTAGTTTCTGAGAACATTTTGCAAAATACTCAAAATATACCAGATGTAAGCAAATTGGACCTCAGGCTGTTAATCTGTTGTTCATCTTTGTGATGAAAACCACCAGACTGCTTTTGTTAGGCAGGCACACACATGTTTACCCTGGCACTGTGAGTACCCTGGAGAAAATCGAGTACAATTCTAGTACAAAATTGGAATGAGCACATTTGGAACATCATTCGAGTGCACTTTAAGTACAATTCTAGTACAACAAATATCTAGTAGAATTGTACTTAAAAGTGTACTCGATTGATGATCCAAATGTGCACATTCCAACCTTGTACTGGAATTGTACTCGATTTGTTCTAGAGTTGTACTCGATTTCTACCAGGGTAACTCTCTTGGAAACTCATATATATGTATTAAAGTTCCACCACGTGATAAGTTTTCCCATATCACGTCATATTTAATCATGAAAAATGTCATTATTGCAGCTAATTTGATATTGTTTTTTCATGTATTATTAATGTTTGGTATTAAAGTTTAAAGTGTAAGTACATTACTTATTTGTGGGTTGTTTTATTTATTTTTTGTCCAAATGTGTGATGCTATTAACTTGTGACCTATCTTTATGCTGCTGTTTCTGGCTTCTGTATACCTATACTTTGCTCGACACTAAATAGGCGGGAATTATGAGACTTTTCTTCATCCGCAAGTAAATATAAACCCACCTATACGCGCGCTGTAGATACTGATGCGCGAGTCGCAGGTAAAACTCGCGCTGCGGCTCCTGCAGTTGTGCTGTGTTTAGCTACCTACATGGTTATCTGTATCAATGCACGATGTGAAGAGGCCCGCCTATTTGGTGTTGATCAAAGAATAGAGAGCCGCTCATGTTGATGTCCAACGGGAAGCAGTGTTCTGCTAAGGCTGTATGGCACATTAGCCAAAAAAAAAAAAATACTGGCGCAATTGGTTTCTGAATATTCAAAATTTTCCTACCATTCTGTCATCAAAATGACCACTAATAATTTCAAAAAACAATTTTTAAACAAATTACTTAAAATGGCTGAAGTCAGTTTTTGGCGTTATTATGCAACAGAAGTGTTCGGTTCTGTGCTGCAAATTCCTCGTGTTTAATAATTTTGCTGGCACTCTTTGATCTCGCGTTTTGGCTGTCCTACTCTAACCCACAGTTGATATCCAAATTAGTGGGGTACTTCTTAAATAACGTGCAAAGCCCGTGGCTTGGGGACAATATTGAAAATGTCAAAGTAGCACACATGAATAAAAAAAAACTCTGCTTAAAGCCTGTTTGGTTTACAAAACAAACTTTTATCCCTAATTACGTTTACTTTTATTTATTACTTTTATTCCAAAATGACGCTCACAGCAAGCCTCTAAATGACCACCAAAATACCCACAAAACAAGAAAAAATATATTTGGCAGCAGCCATTTTGAGCAACCTTTTCGATTTTTACATCATATTTGGCGCTATTTGGATTTTTAAATATATGAAACATGAAAAAACAATCTAATTTAGGGAGAATTATTTCCATTACAACCCTGCAACTACTTTTCATTGATAATTTTAATTTATGGTGTTTTCAATGCTGTTTTGTATATAAACAGTCTTTTAGCAGCCATTTTCAAACATTCTGATAACCTTATCTTGGAACAAATGTTACTCTTGAAACCCCAAATTTTCAACATATCATTATTTTTGATCATTTAATAGCTTCAACCCTTTTTTACGCATAAAAACGTATTTTGGCGGCCAAAATTAGACACAATGTGCTTTACAAGTTGTTTGAGCCATTATAGTGAGAAATGTTGCATTCTGGCGGCCATTTACAAAAATGAAGAGCTGAATGGCACAACGGCTTAGAGACCATTTTTACAAAAATGACTTTTTGATTTATTCTAACAGACCTTCAACTTGTGCATCATCCAGGCACAAAAAATTGTTGAAAAAATCTTGCTAAATGGGTTAAAATCCCAAAAATGTTTCTTTTATGCCCAAATATGGACATTGTATGACCATATTTGGGCATTACAGTGCATAATGCCCATATATGGTTATTGTTTTATTAAACATGACGTGATGTTGAAATTTGGTATTTGTAAAGTACATGATAGCCTAATGAAGAATTGAAAAAGACATTTTGCCAAAATTTAGAATATGGGTTGTTCCTAAGTTTACATTTGATGAGTTTCCCTGCAAAACGGCTTACATCCATTTTCAGCAAAAAATCAATAGTCAATTAATAAGAAACTATTTGATGAATTATCTTAATTACACCTTATTTTTAAAGACATATTCGTACATGATTACTAAAATCATTATCAGGAATTTTGCAACACATTTTGATGGCCTAGCAGTTTTTTGCCCTTTTCTCAAAAAGTGCAAAATGGACACAAGCCGTTTTGCAAGTCAACTCTTCAAATATCGATGTTATATGTTTTGGAGCAAGTTTTCTTCAAAAATTGTACCGTCAGCTGAATACCTATACAAAAAATGGAAGTTATCTGTGTAACGACTTTAACCATAAGGGGCCTTACTAATAGAGGGTTTGCACTACGCGATACGCACCACACACGCAGGCCGTTCTCGCAGCCATCTTGATGGGGTCGGAGTAGTTTGTGATATAAACAAGACATCAAAATCGACTGTAACTTGTGACTGACTTCAAATCATGACCTGAAAATTAAACTAAATCGTGATACTGCTGACCGATTGAAAGGTGAGGGGACTTTTTGTTTGCCGGACCATGAAAATGATGTTGTGAGTACGATCACGTCACGTGCAAACCCTCTATAGGTCTATAGGACAGTTGCAACTAGCTTTGCTTTAGGGGTCACTTCAAAACTCTACCGGCGGTTGACCGCCCGGAACCGACGGTTCTGGGCGGTTGCCATTGTTCGTAGCAAAAGCAAACGCCCAGAACCGGCGGTTCCGGGTGGTTAACCGCCGGATGAGTTTTGAAGTGATCCCTTTGAGCATTTTAATCTGCAGACAACCTGCAAAACCCCAATTTATAAGGACCAAAAGTAAGTCCATTTTTGTGCAAACTGAGCTAGGACCATATGTTTTGTGAAGAAAGGCTTCTAATTATCCTCATCTAAAAAGTGAAAATCACATTCCCGTAATTAGGCTAATCATTTTAATGAAAATTAAAGCCATAGGTCAAATAAATTGCAAAAGTAATGATATTTACAGGATAATATTAGACAAACATATATATAATAACTTATCAAAAAATCTAGAAAAATCTACTTGGTGGAACAGCGATTAATTTACATAAAACAAAATGGCTGCCTAAAACAGGGGGTAAAATTTCAAAATTGGTTAAATCATGTTTCAAACCCATTCTATTGTGTTCCACTCATCACGAAGAATAAAAAAAAGTATACTTTTACCCATCTGCGTAGTAATGGTAATGACTCATTACTAATGAGTTATATTCAAAAACGTGAAAGGTCATATCAGGGCCAGGGGTCACGTGATATTCCGTATGGGGGCAACAATTTCAAAATCGTCGGATTTTCTTCTAAATTGTCTCAAATTGTTTCTCTTGGAAAACTATCCACACAAGTAATATTTAGCAAAGGCTCAGGTGTACTGTTGCTTTGATTACAGATCAAAGTAAACTTGCGGTTTCAGGTTCCAATGCAATGGTACATATGTACTTTGTTTTGCTTAATATCATAACAACCACTGGTCTAAAGCACTTTAAACTATTACTTCATGTAGACAATTTTACAAAAAGGACATTCTGAGACCATTTTGAAGAAAATCTGACAATGTTGAAGTTTGTGTCTCCCATAGAAGCTATTGCGTGACCCCTGATATGACCTTTCACATAATTGGATATAACTCATTAACAATACTTCAGAGATAGGTAAAACTATATATATATTTTTTTCATCATGAGGAGAGGAACACATTGAAATGGTTTTTAACATGGTTTAACCCATGTTTTTGGCAGCTATTTTGTTTTATGCAAATTAATCGCTTTTCCACCACGCACATTTTTCTAGATTTTTGATATGTTATTGTATGTATGTATCTGATATTATCCTGTAAATGCCATTACTTTTGCAATTTGTTTGACACATTTTTGTTTTATTTTTACTAGCCTAAATATTCAGTAGCATATTCCTAATACAAATCGTTTTCTCCTGTTTTCTTGAATTTGCATCCAACAGTCGTACAAACCTAATCATTTATTGTTGCATTGTCACTCATACACGTACACTATTACAATTTAGACAAAACTTGGTTACATCTCTGGGGAATGAAATATGATCTTTGCTCCTTTCTCCTACAACTTTTCATCTTCTGTAGCCATTGTAGTTTCGTCATATAGCTCACAATCAATATCAGTTAACGTCAAATAGCCCTGCATTAAAGAATAATAAAACCCTTTCATAATCTTGTAAAACCTATTAGATTATGAGGACATTTATACGCTGTGGAAGTAGTGACGTCATATTTATGATAATTAGCACAACGCGTGCGATCTGGTTCAAAACAAACGTGGAGGGCATTTTTACACACGTTAAGTCTATGGGCAATAATTTCTGTATCGGTTTTATAACTCTTGAATAAAGCAAAAATAAGCATAGATTACGGTAATGTGGTAAAAGAGTCATAGTGGACCAGAAGGTTATCCCTGTCATTATTTTTTTCAGTTTGTGCACAAAAAGCAAGTGAAAAGATGGTCTGATTTTTGTATGTACGTACGCCTATAATTGTGTTGATACGTGTGATCAGTGGAACCACTCTGGACATGATCATTTGTTTGGAACCAGATCGGACGTATTGAGTGATTTGCATTAATTTTGACGTTACTACTTCCACAGCGTATTGAACTCAATTCAGCAGACGCCGATTGGACACCGGCCGGTGTCCGGTCGGTGTCCGACCGGTGTCTGACCGGTGTCCGTGAGCCGTAGAGATGCCGGAAGCATACCGCAAGAATTCAATTCCGAGTTAAAACCTTGCGGTTTGTATACAATGTCTTAAGTTATGGTCACATAACCACCGTCGTCCGACCGAGCATCTCAAGCATTCACCGGTTTCATACCCATGTCATACCGGTGTTGCGGGGTTGCGGATTTGCGGCTTATGTGACCAGGGTGTTAATGTGTCGTTTTTATGAACGAAAATTGGTCTGATACTCCGGCAGAGAGCATCAAATGAGGTTGTCGATGTGACGTTATATCCGATCCATTCATTACCCCTGCAGCAGTTCCACACATTATACGGGCCCCACGGAAGAGGGGGTAACTATGCTATGACTTTACTATAACTATGTTGCTGTATTCAAGAGGCTTTGGTTTATTTGTTTGGGTATTTGATACTGATAACCCTCGTCTTCCTAACACCCTGGTCACAAAAAACCCTATAATAATAATAATAATAATAATAATAATAATAGTGCAACAATAATAATAATAATAATAATAATAATAATAATAATAATAGGAATAATAATAATAATGATGATAATACAGTGTGTGCCAGATAAACATTTTATTTTAAGCTATCAATTCTATTGGTTGTATGAGTGCAAATCCTTTTACCTCTTATCATGAATGGAAAGACCCAAAACTTGTAATGAGATGCCCTGGCTTAAGGCTACAGTCCCTAAAAACGTCTCGCTCGGCTGAATGTCATGTTTACTGCAAGTTTTTACCTACTTATACCTATCAAAATATCACAATTTTTGGCGTACATATTGAATAGAGTATCTAGTTTATGCATAAAACTTTACGTCCATTATCAAGGTCAAAATGATGCCTAAAGACTACTTCGAAAAAGTTTACTCTTTTTCGTCGAAACCTCATAATTTCATGATGTTCGAACAATTCGACTGGTTTCAAATTTTGAAAGATTGTAGGCTTGGTACTTCTAATTGAATTACAAACAATATTTTATAAATATGCAGATTGATTTTGAATGATAATGTAACAAACCCGCGTTGTTTTGCCCGAAAATCCGGAATTACGACTCTGAGTTCGCCCTGTTTGAGCTGTGAATTGCCTGTTTAAAGCATCTACATTATCTACATTTTATCTGATATACGCATTCGCATAATTTACTTACAAATTGAGCATTCCAATGAGGCAAAAATTGCAATTTTTATATAAACAAAAGAAAAATACGGCATTCTAATGTTTATGTTTTAGATTTTAGTTCATGATCTCAACGTTGCCTTGATAGCTCAGCGGTAGATCCCTCGATTCGTAATGCATGACTAACCTGTGACGTCACAAAGTCATCAAGTAGATGTGATTGCCTGTCAACACTGCAGAACAGAGTGACCAAGCTTCCTGATAGGAAGTGAAATATTTCTAGTACCATCTTTAAATTATTGGATCTGTAATCAGTTTATACTATGAACTATGAACGATCCTGATGAATCTTTTCAGCATGTTCAGTGTAATGACTAACCCTTACCATAATCCATGGTTCGAGTCCCCGAAAAGGCAGTGGAAACTATTTGTCTTTCCATGATTAAAAAATAGTTAGGATTCACATTTTCCTAAGCAGATGGATTCCCTATACCCTTAAAAAATTACTATAACATGTAATGTACAATAAATTTGAATGCACTGTTGATCAATTGCCTAAAATACCAAACTGCTTCAGGTTGATCACATTGAGAATAAAGAGAGAACCAAATAAAGATATATACCGTTTGTCCCTCGATGATACCATCCAAAAGACGTATGATCTGCTGAAAAGATGGTCGCTTGGATGGGTCCTTATCCCAGCATGTCAGCATAATATTATACCTTTGAAGTACAAAAAAATAAATCTAAATTATTACACGTCATGAATATTCATGAACCTATTAAGTCTATTATCCACTGGTCAGTCACAAGCTACTTCTTTACTCAAAATTAAGGGACCCCCTTTTTTGCGACCAAAAAAAGTGGTCACCCCATAGAAAAGCATGATAACTAAATTTTTTTAAAGGGTGAAAAATGTTCAGGCCCCGCCCTCTTTTTACATTAGGCCACCCGGAAAAAGTATACTTTAGGTCCCATCAAAAACTATACTCTAACCCTAACCCTAAACCCTAACCCTAACCCTAAACCTACACCCTCAGTTATGGCAATTAAGCAAGCAAAGTTAACAATAAATTTATTCATATACGTCTATATTTAATGCATCATTTCTGCACTTCATCATTTCTTTCCCACATTTCAGTATCTCTAGATTAAGTTTCAACTTATTTGAGCTTAGAGAAGTGATGTGTTCTATAAAGTGGTCTTTTTGATTTTAAATGAAATGAACACGAATCTCTTTCTCAATTTCAGATACATGTAAAGCAATGAAATGAGAAATTGCTTTCGATTCTTAGTTTTTAATAAAGTTGAAAATAATCTAAAAATGTTGATCTGAGGAAAAGTATAAAATATTGGTAAGTAAACAACTGGTTCTCGCATTTACATTGTTTTGTATGTCTTATTGAAAAATAAACCTTGAACCTTGGCGGAATTAATGCAAACATTACAAATGAATTGTTTGCGGCAATGGAGGCCCGTGTAATTTTATATAATGCATGCAAAGAGAAAATGATACATTTACTTGTTTATTTTTTTCTGGCATATGATTCTCTGTTAAAATTCTGTTGAAACTTAATCTAGAGATACTGAAATTTGGGAAAGATATCAAATTTATTTGTTATAAAGTGAAGAAATGATGCATTCAATGTCAACGTATATGACAAACGTATTGTTAACTATGTTTGCTTAATCGACATGATTTTTACTTAAGAAAATGATGAATCGGTAATGTAAACCCACGCATAACGGTTTATGACGAATTTGAATGACCGTTTATTGAATTCGAATGACAAAAAACGAAATTGATTTACCGTATACGACGAATTTGAATGAACCGACGAACATGAAACAGTAATGACGAATTAGGCTGACCAAAAGCTAAAACTGTTTGACCATTGACGATTCTGAACAAATCATTGACGAAATTGAGTTTTACATATACGACGAATTTGAATGAACCGACGAAAATGAAATAACAAAATTTGAATTTGAACGATAATTGTGCGAACTTGCTCGGGAAAACCTATATTAATGGCATTATGATATTCCTCGTCAAAGAAAATGTATAACTTTTACCAAATACGCTAATCTAGTCAAAAGATATGTCATTTTAAAGTTTTCGAGTGTACATGTATATAGATGCATGTTATGTAATGTATAAAGAAATTCAACAAAACCATTAAAAAACAAAAAAATGAGTTTAGATATTGACAATGTGATAAAATCTTTATTACTATACCTACTTCATTGAACTATATACAAAAAATCATGACTCAAACATCCTTTTTTTTTTTACAAGACGTCAATTTACAAATCGCCACTTTCTTCTTACAGTTTTACGTGTAACTTAATTGGCTCTTCACCCACCGGCTCTTCATCCACCAGATCCCATGTTAGTCCTCATTGCTAATAAGTTAAGCAGGGATTTTTTTTAAATACACTTTTTTCATTACTTTTATAAGTAATATGAAACAGATCCCATATATTTGATGGAGCTATTTCTGACGCAAGGCCATATACCCTGGAAAAAATCGAGTACAATTCTAGTACACATTCCTGAGGTGCAAATTTGGAACACAGATTCGAGTACAATTCAAGTACACGTCGAGTACAAATTTGGGTACTCGAATTGTACTTAAATTGTACTCTAATTGTACTTTAATTGTACTCGAATCTGTGTTCCAAATTTGCACCTCAGGAATGTGTACTTGAATTGTACTCGATTTTTTCCAGGGTAATCATGATATAAATTCCCATAATACGGTATATTCTAAAAATCTTTCAACAGTGGTACTGAGCAAATAAGGAATTACACTTGATGCACTGTATGATATTTTATCGCAGATATTTAGTTGATAGATTAATTGGTTAAAGAGAGGCATAGTTGATCGAGTGTTGAAAATTTTCTAAAGCAAAATTCGTTATGTGAGTCCAAGAAAGTCGTCTGTAATCTATAATTTTATTTATTTAACATCTTGTCACAAAAATGCAAAAAAATGTCTCAAATTGGATCTCCCAAATGTCATTGGCCCTTCAAACGGTCACCACTGTTTGATGGGTTCATTCATTAATTTTTCGACAATATTGCACTGTTACAATAAATGCATGTCCTTAAAAGTGTTTAAATTAGTTCTGAAATTAGATGTTGAACTGTAATATTTGTTTCCATAATTTAATTTCACATTTTATCTTTAAAAAATTGCTAATTTTATCAAAATACATCATTTAGCCCATATTTTGAGATTTAATAATTGGTGGCGCTATTCATTTTTACATGAATAACATTTGTTTTTTGATTTCTTTACCCTATCCATGTGGTAAATGTCAAAACTAAGGGTCATAGACTCTTAAAACCTGGAAACTTGATTTATAGAAATAGCGCCACATAGAATGTGCCTTTGGCTATAAATGGCTATAATTATTAGTAATCAAACAGAGGTGCGGTTATTCAGGTGACAAAGAATCATTTCGAGAGTGAGCAACTGCCCTTAGATTGGGCATTCTATCATACGATTCACCTTGTTTAGGCTTTCGCCAAGGAAACCCAACTTGGTACTTGGTACCAAGTAAGCTCTTTAACAGGGCTCCAAGATGTTTTTTAAATTCAGTTTTGAATGCAGGAGGAAGACCGGAGCACCCGGAGAAAAACCTGCGGAAGCGAGCATGGACTGAAAACCAAATGCACATAAAGCGCCGCGCGCGGGACTCGAACCCGGGATCTCATTGGTGCAAGGCGAGGTAACTACCGCTGCGCCAACCCACTACCCCGATATGATATCCTTGCCCATTTATGCGATGTTACGCCTATTTAGGCAATCTCATATTTAAAACAATCACACAATGCAACGCAACGATTCAAATAGTATTATTAGTATTGCCAGATCATGAGATTCGACATGACATTGGACATGTTGGACACTGCTTAATATGGGCGGGGTTATTTTGGGCATTTGGTCTGGACGGCCTATAATGAGCATTGTTAATTTATGGAAAATGGCAACAATTGGAAATACGACTTTCTTGTACACACGTGACGAAAAGGTTTTCTTTTACACAATCTTACAATTTTTCACTGCAATGGTTTGGTTTTGGCATTCTGTATCCATTCCTCAGTTTTTGGCGTATTTCAGCAGCATCCATACGTGGGTAAGGTCTGGAACCTAATTAAAACAAATATATTAGTGTGCCTGTATTAACATGCATTCAAGATTGAGTTGTTTATATGGAACCTGTCTATCAAATTGTGGCGCCAAAAATTAAGAATAATCTTTTTTATTAGTATTCTTCAATGGACTAAATTGCAAACTTGTATAAATCATATCATATCATATCAAACTTTATTTCCATAAAATTTTACAAGTACAAGTAACATAAAAAAAACCATATAAACAAAACAGGCAAAACTTATGGAGGAGTGGACTAGAAGGCCAGAAAGGCCTGTATGATAGTCTACCCCTAAAGAAAAACTTACACAAGAGCAAAACAAGACATGGCAAGGACGGGCTCAAAAATCGACAAAACACTGAGAGAGAAAATTAAAATCACCAATAAGATGAAGACGTTATAGATTCATTCATATTTTCCAATAAGGGATTTTTTGAAAGTGATTCGAAAATGTTTGACCGATTTTGAATCTTTTAATGACTGGGGGAGTGTATTCCAAAGGATAGGGCCGCAAGATCGAACACCATGATCGGAAAAAGATTTTTTATTTTTAGTTATGTTAAGGTCATTGACTTGTCTTGTTTTATAGTTATGGATATCAGAACGTTTGGAGAAGTAATTTGTAAAAGCCCCAGGTAGATCATTTATAGAATATCTGTACATAAACAACC